>SZWC01007507.1:6598-35593 GCA_023375785.1 Penium margaritaceum
GTAACAACTCCATGTCTTGACTGCATGTACGACCGCTAACATCTCCTTCTTGTGTGCGGTGTCGTTAAGTTTTGGTCCTCATAGTTTGTGAGACATGTAGGTGACCGGTTGCTCGCCGTTGCCATGGTTTTGCAGGAGGAGTGCGCCGATGGCTTGATCTGACGCGTCTGTAGCCATGACGTAGCCGACCACGGGACTGGCTCATTCTAGGACTGGCACCGAGGTCAGAGTGTTTCGCAAAGCGGTGAACGATTCTTGTTTGCTGCATCCCCATTGCCATTTGTTTTCTTTTTGAGTGCGGTGGGAAAGAGGCGCTGACACTCCGGGGTGATCCTGTACGAAGCGCGGGTAGTAACTGCAGAAGCCGAGGAAAACTTGAACTTCTCGAACGTTGGTCAGCATCGGCCAATGAGCGACTGCTGCCACTTTTTTTGGATCCATGGTGATCCATCCACCATCGATGACGTGACCCAAAAATTCAATCAAACGGCCACCAAAGTTGCACTTTGAGAGTTTTTTGGAAACTTTCTCTCTTTGCAAAACTTTGAGGACTTTTCGAAAATGTCCATTGTGCTCCTCCCGGGTGCAGTTGTACACCAGAACATTGTCGAGGTACATTATGATACAATCCTTGAGATATGGTCAGAAAGTTTTGTTCATTGAGGCCATGAATTTCGCCGGGACATTCGTCTGTCCAAACTTCATTACCGTAAACTCAAAATGCCCATAGCGGGTTCGGAACGCCATTTTCTCGATGTTGGTGTCTGCCATGCGTATCTGGTGATCACCGCTGTGGAAGTCAGTTTTGCTAAAAATTCAAGCCCTCGGAGTTGGTCAAAATATTTGTCAGCTCGGAGAAGAGGGTAGCGGTTCTTGATGGTAGCGTCGTTCAACGCTTGATAGTCCATGCACTTTTGCATCTGACCAGTTTTTGTTCTTACAAACGGTACTGGTGCGGCATATGGTGACGTGCATGTGCGCATGAACCCCTGACCGAGCATTTGGACGAGTTTCTTTTCCAGCTCGGTCAGCTCATGATTGCTCATCCGATAGGCCCCTCGAACTGTAGGTCTGCTCCCTGGCTTCAGTTCGATGCAATGGTCGATGTCTCCTTGAGGAGGTATGGTTTTCGGGAGTTTGTCGGGGAAGACGTTTGCAAAATCCTAGATGAGATGTGCAAAATATTAGGATACCATAGCAAATTTTGTGCATGCCAATAAGGCTGATGAGGCTGATGAGGCCGAAGAGGACGATGAGTCAAATGCTGCCACTTCCACTTCCTCCATTGTCAGCAGATGTACGAGCCACGCACGAGCTCCTCGTCGTACATTGTTTTTGGCCACATTGAGCGGTATCATCTGCATAAGGTTTTGCTTCTCAGCTTCCGTTGCTTCCTCTGCTGCTTCCACCTCTGCTGCTTTTGCTGTCGACTTTCATCCCATGCCCAAAGTTGTCCTTTGGTGCCGTCGATTTCCACGTAGACGTCGTCGTTGTTCCAGTCAATATGCAGATTAAGCCTATATAGGAAATCTTGTCCGAGGATGACGTGATCGTTCATTGGACAAGACCTCAAGACCGTTACATCCTGTAGATGTCCAACTTGTAGTTGTAGTGGTTCTCGGAGTGTCTGTATTTGCAATCTTCCGTCGATGGTTTTTCCTTCAAACACCCCTGTTTTGGTCTATAAACCCATCTTGTAAAGAATGTCGTTGCTTATGAAGCTGTGTGAAGCTCCTTCATCCAATCATGCCGGTACCACTCTACGGCTCTTGCATCCTTGAGGCTGGACTCTTAGTAGTATTGCCGGTTGGCCGTTCTTGTACCCCTCGACAAACTTTGCGATCTCAGAATCCCTCTGCGCCAATTTGGGCCATTCAGATTGGCAATTTTTTGGCACTGATCGCTCCTCACTGACAAGAGTCGCGCCTTTCACTCTTGCCCATTGCCATTTTCCGACTCACTTTTCTGCGACTTCCCCCCCTTTCTGGCATGGTCCTTGCTCCAACAGTTGCGAGAGATGTGCCCAAATTTTCCGTAGTTGTACTAGCTGCGCGTATCTCTCTGGTTGATAGTGTCAACTTCCATCAGAGTCAAGGAGTCCACCAACTGGCTTTTTCCATTTCCATGATAACCGTGGTTGGGAGGTTGCCAGCCGTAGGATTCGTGGATCTAAGCATTGTAGTCAGTCGATCCTTTTTGCTGCTGCAATCATCCATGGCAAGTACTTCTGGATACCAAAAATGGCAATGGCTTGCCGGATATCTCACTTGAGACCGTTGTAGTTAAGCAAGGTTCTTTGGGGACGATGTCTGCTCGGGTGATGATGGTGTAGAATATCTGTGTGTACTGTGCCATGCTGGACTGTTGACGGAGACGCTGGAGTTTGTACCGTGCGTCCGAATTTTTGTTCAGTCGTCAAAAAATGCAAGCATCACGTGCAATAATTCATTCCAGTCAGTTGGTGGCATCAGCGCTATTGAAAAGTTGCCCTTCTGCATGCCCAAGTGCGGCGCCGGGAGGCGCCGACGAGCCGCCAGAAAGTGGAAACTCCGCGCCGGTGGATATGGCGACTCGGGGATTGCTCGAATCCTAAAATGGAGAATTTCCCCTTAAATTGGACAAGTTGCTGAATCCGGTGGAAGTTGTTTCACCAGAATCGGACAAGTATCGAGGGAGATATGGCCTTCCAAAGTTGGGGTGTGCACAACGGCTCTGGTAGCCGGCTGCGACTCGAAATCCGGTGGATAATCGACCGGATTGAGTGACAAAAATACCATCTGGAGAAATTGCTCCGATAGGCCTGCCGAGGCGTTCGGTGGATGATCCACCTGATCTGGTGGACCATCCACCGGATCCAGTACTGCAGGTTGTTACTGATGGACTTTTCCTTGCAGCCGCACTTTTGCGTGGCTGCAAGGTTACTGGCTCGGCGTCCGAAACTCATTAGTATGTTTTGTTACTCAGGGACTTTGTCAAAATTCTGACTGTAATTCCGCGGACAGGTTTCAAACCTCGTCACACACCATCACCAAACTCGACCCAAAAGTGGGTAGGGTGCATAGAAACAGTGCAGGGGACCCATACATCACGTGCAATGGGATCTGCGCCTTGGGAAAGTCGCTTTGCACGTGAAGGAAGGCGCCACGGCGTGTGGCGGCATCAGGCTTCTATGGTGGGTGAGACCTGCGCTTCGGCAAGCGTAACTTGGGCTACGCTTGGTCGAATCGCACACGGTTTGGTGCGTTGGAAAGCTCATGACTAGCCCTATAAATGTTGTGATCTTGTCCATGCTCAAAACTAATGCAAAATTGCGTTATTCCCTTCGCAAAAGTGACTGTCTCTAAATGCTTACTCACATAGCGTGAGGCGACCAGAAAGCTCATGCTCAGTCTCAGATTCACCCAAAACAGAAGACGTAAACCAATAGAGTCTATCAGACCAACGTCGGGACCACACCACGTGGATCCATCCTGACAAGCGCGTCTTGCTACTTTGGGTTGATCTGCTCCAAGGGCAGAACATCCACGGTCGATGATAAGAGACGGGCGCCGTTGGCCGTTGATGATGCTTCGCTTGTCTATTGCTGTCGTTGGATAGTCTTTAGATTAGACCACCAACTGAGCACCGTGCCATGCAAAAGCGCGGCTGCAAGGTGAATTTTCTTTTGATTGTTGTTGACCCCTACAGTAGTGAAGTACAAGTCTAAACTCGTCAGCCACATCCGAACCGTCGGTTCCTTTGAGTTTGTAGGATCAAACGGTTCTGGTGGAGCTGGAAAAATTTTGGGTTTGTTCAGAGTTGGAAAATTCTCTTGATGAGCACTGCTTCACGAGCGCTTGCGTTGCAAAGGGCCTCCATCGCGGCAATGAGTTGTAGCAGATGGCTGTTTATCCGCGATGGAGAGTCAGTTCGCCAATTCCTTGTTGATCCGCGCCTGACGTCTAGTGTCAGTTGTCGTTCCTGTTGTTGCAGTTGAGGCTATCGGTAGAGGCGGCCGGTGTATCGCTGTTGAGTCCGTGACCGGATTGGTTTTTGAAGCCCTAGGGGTTGATCCAGATGCTGCATAGCATGCCACGCTAGCATTAACTTTCGCTTCAGGGTTCATGTGCATAGGCAGGTTCTGATCTTCCATTGCCCAAGTTGTCACCGAAGAATCACTCCTGGTCATCCGTTGTGCTCGCTTGCCTCATGTCGTAGTCGCAAAGTCTGTGAAGTCTTGACGTGTGAGATGCACTGACAGCTTGTACAAGGTATTCCTACGGATGAGTGAAGTAGTCGAATGCATCTCGAGTACTGCTGCGCTTTGATATGAAGTGTTATGGCAAACGAAGCGTAGAAGGTGAACATGTAGAAGTTGTGAGGCAGATTCTCTAAAGTTTGTCAAGTCGTGTGAGAAGGAACGCTGGAGGACAAGGGCAAGTGGCTGAATTGCCCTCGACCGTCGGAGCAAAATTTGAGGTCTCGACGCGCGGCGGGCTATTTTTGTAGTAACATAAATGGCCATTCGGAAAGTATAGGGACTCGTGTATGTTTGGTACCTAACACTTCCCGGCTTAGCCCCAACGTCTCAGCGCGCTTATAGATGTGGCCTGGTGACAGCATTAAAACCTGTTGATCACATGATCGACTTCACGATGGTTGTCGTAGGGTTCTCAGCTGTTGTGCGCGGTGTCGTAGTCGTGCCGCTTAACAAGATATTCCATCATCTTGCCTCATCGTTGATGGATGAGGATGTCCCTGATGACGTACTCTGTGTCCTCTTCCACTAGTACAAGAGGAGGAGAATGCACATCCTTGCCGGAGAAGTTCTTGTCATGGTCCTCGTAGTGCTTGAGCTTGTTAATGTGGAACACCGGATGAACTTGAACAGTGTTGGGGAATTTGAGTCGCGCAACCATGGGGGTTTGCATGTGCTCAATCTCAAATGGTCCCAACCATCCGGGTTTGAGTTTTGAAAAGGCGGCTCCGTGGAGTTTGATTTTGGCCGAACTGAGTAGGACTTTGTTGCCAGTGGCAAACACGTCATCGCTGCAAATGTTGGTTGGCCTCTCGCTTCATTTCCACTTGTGTCTTTGTGAGCGTCTGCCATGTTTCGACCCAGATAGTGGATGAATCGCGGCGTTGGATGTCGACTGCGGGAATATTGCTTTGGCTGTGAAGTCCGGCTGGTGTGGCGGGAAGTTTGCCACCACTTTGAACAAAGTTTTACCCGTTGTAGAGGACATCGCTGAGTTATGCGCGAGCTCGGCGGTAGGAAGTTTAGCTGCCCAATGCGTCTTGTGTTGCTTGCATAATGTTTGGGGAAGTTTTTCAAGCATCTGATTGGTCCGCTCGGTTTGACCATTGGTTTGAGGGTGGAACGTCGTGGAAAGCTTGATCTGACTGCCGTAGCAAGTTATCAGTTTGTGCCAGAAACGGTTGGTGAATCAACCGTCTCTATCCCTTGTGATGGTTTTTGGCACACCGTGTAGCATTAGGATTTTCTTTAGAATCAGCCGTGTGTTCGGCAGTGACGGTGGTTGCCGTCAGGATGAAGTAGGACTTCTGGAGAACCTGTTGACGACCACAAGGATTGCGTCAGAACCCTCGCGTGTGACTGGTAGTCTTATGACGAAGTCCAAGGAGATGTCGGTCCACGGTTCCGTCGGGATGGATACCGACTGCAGAAGTCTGGGTGGCCGTGTGTGACGGGGTTTTTGTCGCTGACACGTGTCACAAGATCTGTAAAAGTGGGCCACGTCGGATTGTATCTTATCCCACCAGTATAACTTCGTCAGCTTCTTTAGCATCGTTTTCTCTCCAAAATTTCCACCTGGACTAGTATCGTGGCATTCTTCGAGCAACATGTGGCGGATTTCATCGTTTGGGGGCACAAGCACTTTGCGACTAAATCGTCGTTGCCAATAGGGTGCGTCGTGCCAAAACTTTTCCTTGTATCCATCATGCTGGTCATAGTCACGTGTGAAAAAAATGCTTGAGATACGGATCTTGCTGAAGTTGAAATCTCGACGCCTCGGCCATCAAGTCTGGTTGGCGGCTAAGTGCATCTCTTGGATTAGTTTTGCCTGGCCGATACTTGATATCGTAGTCAAACCCGGATTCAAGAAACTCCAGCCATCGAGTTTCACATCGAGTAAGGTATGGATGAGTTTTCAGATGTTTTAGTGCATGAAGGTCGGTGCGTACGATTCATTGGCAACATTTAAGATAGCACCACCACGTATGATATTTGTAAACGACTGCCATATTCTCTTTCTCGTGTACGGCGTAGCTGAGTTCTGGTCCGTACAACTTTTGTGACGTGTGCGGGACTGGTTACTCTCCTTTGTTGTGATCCTGTAGGAGAACCACGCCAATGGCTCGATTGTAGGTGTCCGTAGCCATGATATAGTCAATCGTTGGATCGGCCAATCGTAGGGGTGGCACCGAGGTCAGGGCGTTCTGCAAAGCGGTGAACGCTTCTTCTTTTGTGTCCCCCCTCCATCACTAGTTTTCTTTTCAAGTGAGGTTGGAAAGAGGTGCTGAAACTCAAGCATAGTCTCGTACAAAGCGCTGGTAGAAATTGCAAAAGCCTAAGAAAACCTAAACGTCCTAGACGTTGATCGGTGTCGGCCAATAAGTGACTGCTGCCATTTTCTTTGGATCCATGGTGATCCGTCCGTCATTGATGACGTGACCCAAAAACTCGATCAAACAGCGAATGAAGTCGCACTTCAAGAGTTTTCCGAATGATTTCTCTCTTTTGTAAGACTTTGAAAACTTTTTGGAGATGTCTATCGTGCTCGTCCGGGGTGAGGCTGTACACCAAAATCACGTCGAGGAAGTCTATGACTAAATTGTTGAGGTACGGTTGGAAAATGTTATTCATCACTGCTATGAACGTCGTCGGGGCATTCGTGAGTCCGAACGACATGACCGTGAACTCAAAGTTTCCGTAGTGTATGTAGAACGACGTCTCCTTGATGTAGACGTCTGCAACACGGATCTGGTGATAACCGCTGTGTAAGTCAAATTAGTGAAAATTTGAGATCCTCTGATTTGGTCAGATAGTTTGTTGGTACGAGGGAGAGGTTAGCGGTTCCTTGATGGTATCGTCACTCAACGCCCTGTAGTCTATGCACATACGAATCTCGCCACTTTTTTTTTTTACGAATAGTATTGATGCAGTATATGGTGACCTCGATGGGCGGATGAACCCTTGACCAAGCATCTCGTCGAGTTTCTTTTTCAGCTTGGTAAAATCATGGTCACTCATCCAATAGGCTACTTTTGTCCTTGGTGGTGCAGCGGTGTCTTGGGCAAGCCGGAAGCAGGACTGTGTGGCTCTGACCAGCACTAAGGCAGAGTATATTTCTCTCGCAAGAGCTGTAAAGGAGGTGATATGGCTGTGGCGATTGCTCAAGGAGATTGGGGTGTCGCAGAAGAAGCCGACGGTGCTCAACGTTGACAACATGAGTGCCATCAGCCTGACCAAAAACCCTGTCCTACACCGGAGGACCAAGCACATAGAAATCCGGCATCACTTTGCACGAGATCTCATTGCAAAGGGTGATGTGGTGCTTATGCACTGCGGCACGAAGCACATGCTTGCTGATGCCATGACAAAGGCGCAACCCAAGGACAGGCATGATGCTACTTACATGGAGCTTGGACTTTCCCAAGCCTCTTGAGTTGCAGGTTGAGCATGGACAACTGCCATGGGTGACGCGCAAGGGGGAGATTGTTGGAGAGATGCTCCTCACCATGGCAGGAGTGACTCCAAAAAGGAACACCAAGAAGACAAGCACAAGTGGCTTAGTGGTTAATGATGTCCACCTCTAAAGGTAGGGGCCCGGGTTCAAGCCCCATAACATCAATTTCTGCCCTGCCTCAAGGGAGGTGAAAAACAAATGCCTGGAAGCTAGCTCAACCTCTAGAGTTCCTCTTTAAGTTTCTAGAAGGCCAGGTGAGGGTCCACGAAGGTGGCACACCTTCTAGAAGGGGTGACTTGTCCTAGAAGGCATCTAGAGGTGCCTTGGTCTTCTGGATACCTTCTCTCCTAATAGAAGCAAGCTGAGGAATCTAGGATGGGGCAGAAGCTTCTAGAGGAAGGAAGGGATGCCCTCCTAAGTGGGAAATGGGCCAGCCTACCAAGGGCCACTCTAGAAGTCATAGAATCTGCTGGGAAGCTTCAAATCTGGCATGCTTTGGTGTTCTGGAAAGCTTAGATCAGTGGCTACAAAATTCCACTATGTCTGAGCCTTGATCAAGAGTTCATTCCCAGTAAATTGAGGCCAAAAGTATTGCCACACTCTCTGACCAGTTTTTTTTTCCATCCTTGGAACCAGTTTCCTCCACAGTTTCAGTCTCTCCAAAAACAGTTGGTGGTATGAACCAGCCACTGCTAGGGACCCTCTAGGGTGCACACTCACCCCTAGGCCAACAAAACCCAGCTTTTGAACCATGTCGTTGATCAAAAATCTGCGACAAGCTCCTCCATCCAATAGTGTTGGTATCGTTCTGTAACTCCTACCACCCCTTGGTTGTACTCGTAGTAATGTTGCCGGTTGGTCATCCTCATGCCCCTCACCTAGCTTTGCCATCTCAATATCCCCTGTCTGAGATAATGTGAGCTGCTCAGATGGGCAATCAGTCAGTGCAGATTTTTTCAACCAGACAGGAACCTCGACGTCTACTTCTACCCTTTGTTGTTTCCTGACCACTCACTTTTTCTCTGTAACTACCCCCCCCCCCCTTCCCTTTTGGTTTGCCGATGCTATTCTGATAGGTGCACCAGATATGACTCGGCTTCTTGCAAGTCCAGTAGAGCCGTTGATTGTGTTGATCAACAGATTCAATGTCCATCGAAGGCGAGGTTTCTGTCGACTACCACTTTCATCTACCATAACAAGAATCGTGGCTTTGCAGTCTCTAGCCATTGGATTCCTACATCAGAGTGTTGTAGTTGACGTTGTGGATGCGATTGACCACTCTGATCATTTGTGGAAGGTCTTCCTAGATGCCAAAACTAGCGATTGCTTACTGAATTTCTTGTTTGAGGCCTTTGTTGTAGTAGAAATTCAGATCTTTGGGGGCGAGGCCACTGTCAGAGATGATTTTGCACAAACGCTGAGTATACTCCATCATGCTAGACTACTGACGTAAATGTTGAAGTCTGTACCATGTGTCATACTTCTTGTTTAGCTTCCTAAGAGAGGGATTCATGTCATGTGTGAATATCGCGATGTTTTTTAAACAAAAGTCGAGCATCTTCAAGAAATCAACAGAATGATATTGAAACACCGATATGGTTCACGACACTTCTGTCAACCATTCGGGAAAGTGGTCTAAGTTGTCAGAAACTTCTGAAATAGAACACTGGAGATCGGGGCAGTTCGCCAAGATTCCCTTGGCCAAACGGCGTGAAAATCCTGAAGTCGTCACGTGGCGGGGCATGAATTTAAGAACAAAAACACCCACATGCAAGTTTTAAGGACTTGTGTACGTTAGGGATGTAACATCGGAGTCGTATGCAAGTTTGGCGGTCGGCAATTTGCTGCCAAATCGGTGTCTCGTGCATCTTGCATGAAGTGCAGTGAGCTTTTTGAGCGTTTTCTTGGTCCTCTCGGTTTGCCCATCGGTCTGAGGATTGAACGTCATTGATAGCTGGATCCGACTGAAATAATGCCAAAATTTCCCAGTGAAATGGCCGTCTTGGTTACTGATGATGGTACGGGGAACACCAGTCAGCTGCACAATCTGATTTAGAAATAACCGTGCCGCTCCTTCATCCATGGCGGTGATTTTTGTTGGAATGAAGTGTGAAATTTTAGAAAATCTGTCCACCATGACGAGGATGGCGTCATATCCATTGGGAGTGGCGGACAGGCCTTTTTCAAAGTCCATGCTGATGTTGGCCCACGGTTCTGTTGGAACGGGTAGGTGTTAATTTAGACCCGGTGGCCGTGTGCGATGGGATTTTTGCAGCTGACAGGTGCCGCACAATTTGCAGAAGGCCGCCACGTCGGTATGCATCTTGTCCCACCAGTAGTAGTTTGCCAGCTTCTTAAGTGTCTTATCCTTGCCAAATTTTCCATCTCGACTGGTGTTGTGGCAATCATCTATTAGCATATTTTCCAATTCCTTGTTTGGAGGAACAATGACCTGGTGAGTGAATCACCGTCGCTAGTAGGTTCGTCAAACCAGAACTTGGTTTTCCCGTACCCACCGAATGCCTCGTAACTCTTTGCAAACAGCCATGCGAGGTACGTGTCTTGTTTGATGAGCACCGTGCTGATCACAGCCGTCAAATCTGGTCGTGGACTTAGAGCATCCGCCAGATTTGTTTTTCCAGGTCGGTATCTGATGTCATAGTTGAAGTTGGACTCAAGGGACTCCATCCATCGAGTTTGTCGACGGCTTAGATTCGGTTGAGTTTTGAGATTTTTTGAAGTGTGATGGTCGGTTCCAACGATGCATCGCCGGCCTTCTAAGTAGCACCGCCATGTCTTGAATGTGTGCACGACTGCGAGCATCTCCTTTTCATGCACCACGTAGTTGAGTTCCAGCCCATGTAGTTTTTGTTACATGTGTGCGACTGGCTATTCACCACCACCGTGGTCTTGGAAAAGAATGGTGCCAATGGCTCGATCGGTTGCATTGGTGGTCACGATGTAATCCACTGTTGGATCCGCCAATCGTAAGGCTTGCACCAAGGTTAGAATGTTTCTCTAAGAGCTGAATGCGTCTTGTCTTGAATGCGTCCCCCCAATTCCACTCGGTGGTTTTTTGGGTGAGATCCAATAGAGGCGTTCATACTCGTGCATAGTCCTCTTTGAATCCATGGTAGTAGTTGGTACCTGGAAGTTCCGAATATGCATTGGCCAATCAGCAACCGCCTCCACCTTTTTTAGATCCATGGTGATATGTCCGCCTCCAATGATGTGGCCCCAAAACTCGATCGAACGGCAAACTAAGTCGCATTTTGAGAGTTTTCCAAAAAAAATCTCTCTTTGTAGAATCTCAAGAACTTTTCAAAGGCGACGACACTAAACTCAACAACTGAAAAGTTTGCAGCTGTTCCGGAGGTGATTGCGCTACTTGATGTGGAGTTCAAAGGATTTTTTTCCACTGAACTATCCAGAGAATCACCTTTGGAACAATGCCTCAATCACCATATAAACCTGAAGCAGAGCAGTAGACCACTGGTGAAATGAACCTATCGGACGAGCGGCCATGAGCTCACCGAAGTAAAAAATCGGCTGGACGAGATGCTCGGTTGGGGGTTAATCAGACCATCCACATCACCCTACACGACACCGATACTCCTTGTGAAAAGGAAAATTGGGGAGATGCAGACGTGCATGGATTACCAAGCAGCAAACGAAATCACCATACAGAATTGCTACCCCCACCCATGAGCAGACGGATTTTTTGACCAGCTCTGCGGGATAGGAATTTCACCAAAGTCGACCTACACAGTGACTATCACTGTGTAGGTATGATAAAGACATCGAGAAGATGGCGTTCCACACCAGACACAAGAACTTTGAGCTCATGGTTATGCCGTTTGGAATCACAAATGACCCCGCAGTATTCATGGCAGCGATGAACAACATTTTCCCCCGTACCTCGACAACTTCCTCATCGTACACCTCAAAGACATCCTGGTGTACAGAAGCACCCCAAAAATCTCTTAAAAGTTTTCATTATGATAGAAAGAGAGAAATTCTATGGAAATCTCTAAAGATAAGACTTCATTCACCGTTAGGTTGAGTTCTTCACCAGCATCATCGGTAGTGGAGGGATCACCACAAGTTAAAAAAGGTGGAAGAATTTGCTGATTTTTCAACGCCAAATAATGATCGGGATGTCCAAGTGTTTTTGGGATTCTGCAAGTGCTATTGTCAAATTCGTAAAGGACTACGCCCGAATGTCTACGCCTCTCTCTGATCTCACTCNGCCTACACTTGGTGGATCCAACGGTGGACTGCTTCATGGCCACTGATTCTTTTGATCAAGAAATTGGAGCAGTTCTCCTCCAAGGCCATGGCGGCGGAGAAAAACCGGTTGCATACATATTGCCAAAATCGCGCGGGCAAGAACTCAACTGTGTGGTGTGCAAGAAGGAGATGCCCGCAGTCGTGCACATGTTAAAAATGTGGCAGAATGCTAACGATGCATCATTTTCACATACCATCATATACTCAAACATCAAAAGACACAACCAAATCTGAGCCGTCTATGAACTCGATGGATGGTGTTCCTTGAGTCAAACTTCGGCTACGACATCATGTACCGGCCTCAAAAATGAACTCAAGAAGATGATTTGAGGCGGCTTCCAGACTTGATGGCTGAGATTAACATGCTCAACTTTGAAGGAGACCTGTATCTTGCTCGACTGTTTGCAAAGGGTAACAAGGAGTTTGGCGTATACGACAAGACCAAGTGTTGGCTTGATGACCCCTACTGGTGAGAGGGATTCACTCGCCAGGTCTTTGTACCACTAAATGAGGATTTATGATGGATGCTATTGGAGTACCTCAACACTAATCCTTGGCAAGGAAAAGACTCTAAAAAATATGGCAAAGTATTTCTCCTGGGACAAGATGCACACCGACATGCAAGCTTTATCTAAATCATATGACACCTGTCAACGACAAAAATCTAGTCGCACAAGGCCACCAGAACTACTCCAACTTCTCCTTGTTCCAATGGATTCGTGGGTCAGTAACAACATGGACTTCGTGACCGAATCACCCACCACTCTTGAGGGGTATGATGTCATCCTTGTGGTGGTGGACATGTTTTTAACAATGTCGCACTTCATCCCAACAACGACCAGCATCACCATGGAGGGAACAACACTTTTGTTACTAAATCAGATCATGCGGCAACACAGCATGCCACGTACCATCATTTTCAAAAGAGAATGCCAGTTCAATAACCATTTTTTTCACAAACTCATGATGTATTACAGCAGTGAGATCCAGCTATCAACGATGTTCCATCCCCAAACCGACAAGTAGACCAAGCAGACCAATCAGAAGCTCAAACAGATTCTCCACACTTTATAAGAGCCACACGGCATGGATTGGGTGGCAAACCAACTGAATGCCAAAATCGCATATAAATTCGTAACTTCCACAGCAACAGGTAAAGTTATGATGGATGTGATTTGCGGCAAACTTCCTACCACATTGAGAGAACTTCAAAGCCAGAGCAATATTCCTGTGGTCAACATCCACCGGCGGGATGTCTCCAGCATTTGGGAAGAAACGTGACAGACCCTCACAAAGGCACATGCAGTTATGAAGCAAGCGAAAGACCGACATCGCAGCGATGCCATGTTTAGCGCTGGCAATCGCATCCTAGTCAACTAAGTGAACATCAAACTCTGAGGACAGGACTTTGCAAATCTCAAACTCCACTTGTTAGGACCATTTAAGATTGAGTAAATACAAATCCCTATTTTCAATCAACTTTGCTTTCCAGACAACATGACAATCTACCCTGACTTCCACGCCAGCAAGATCAAGTACTAATGAGACCTCAGGAAGAACTTCCCTGGCAGAGGCGTCGCACATCCACCTCCTATCCAAGTGGAAAAGGATACGGATTGAAGACATCCGTAGACATGGATACAGTGAATTAATGACCAAGTATCTGGTCAAGTGTCACGCCTGCGACACTGTGGAAAACAGCTTGGAGCCCTTTCACAGCCTCTGTGACGTCAATCATCTGATTGATGGCTACTACCATTATCACCGGCCTACGTCCGCCAATGCGGTGCGAATGAGGAAATGGAGAAACCATAAAGACAATGTTCTATGTAAGGGGACATCTTGTATAGAACACAACGTGACAGACGGTGCTCTCAAACATGGAGAGACGGAAACGCTTTGAAATGTGAAAAAATGAAGTTACCAAAAAAACACACAAGCGTGTAGGTATAGTCTCACCAACATGCCTGCAATGAAGCGCACATGTCCAACCAGCAGGTGGAAAATAGACTAATCATGTTGCAATCTCCAAAACAATGGTTGGCGAGGACCCGACAGATGTACCGGTTCCTCGTTTGTCCGAATGACAAACCAAAAAAAGCACCAGGTGCAGAAACAAAAAATCTATGCAACTGGATCATGAACGAGCAAGGATAGCACCTCTTGGGAAATAGACCCTGGGAGGTGGTCACTGAGAGAACTCTCAAAACTACGTGAAGATACACCTGTTTGTGATGATGTTTTCATAGTAACCATCAAGTTTCCCAGCATACAAACGAGCCATGGCGACAAGTCCAAAGGTCAGCGTGACTGACATACCAACTTTCCTCCAAAACTCACATATGCCAGTCACCACAAGCGAGCAAGGATCACAAAACAATGATAATAACAGTCCACATCAAAGTGCAAGAGTCAAGGACACACAATTTCTGTAGATGGAAAAAGGAAGTAGCAAGAGCATGACAAAAATTACAAAAGAGCATAAGCATACGGAAGGAGTCCAACATTGTGTATGGAAAACTTGAACTTGCTGCTGCACAGCTCAGTAATGAGGAAGTTTCCACGCTGTTATTGCGTGTAGGCACCCATGTCAGGGGCATTGCCATGTGAAGTTTTCTTGCATACAAAGTGATGCTCAATATTGATTTGCTTTGTGTACGTGTGACACATGCCATCATGCTCTGCTATGAACCGCTTTGCTCTCATTATCGCAGCGGATGGGGTGGCGCAGCTACTGCATGAGACAGCACAACCAAATGCTCTCAAAAACTCGAGTCCCCAACATGACATACTCAGCCTCAATCAAGCTCCACACTATGCACTCCCGCTTGCCACTCTTCCACGAGACACTTGTTCCTCCGACAATGACGATGTAGCTGAACCGACAACACGCATCGCAATTGTGGGCCCAATCACTGTCAGTGTATTCGTAAAAAATCACTGATGCCTCTGCTTGAAAGCACAAGCTCAGGCGTGGGATATACACAACATACCAAACATCGCATACTGAAGCCTCCAAATGAAGCTAACGCCGATGCTTTGAGAACTGCAAGAAGAAGGTCACAACAAAGGTAGCATCTGTGTGTATTGTGGTCCACAGGAACATCTGACTGCCAATAAATCGTAGGTCGATGTCATTGCGACATCGACAGGCTCCTCCAGACAACCTAGGCCTGCTGACCAGAAAAGCCTCTACCTAGCTAGCGTCATATGCAAGGATGTAGCAGGGGATGTAACCAATAAATCAGCAAATCACTCCCCCAGCGTCCTGACGTAACTGGTCTAATACACATGCAATTTGCGACGCGGGTGATTATGCTCAATNCAGCGGATGGGGTGGCGCAGCTACTGCATGAGACAGCACAACCAAATGCTCTCAAAAACTTGAGTCCCCAACATGACATACTCAGCCTCAATCAAGCTCCACACTATGCACTCCCGCTTGCCACTCTTCCACGAGACACTTGTTCCTCCGACAATGACAATGTAGCTGAACCGACAACACGCATCGCAATTGTGGGCCCAATCACTGTCAGTGTATTCGTAAAAAATCACTGATGCCTCTGCTTGAAAGCACAAGCTCAGGCGTGGGATATACACAACATACCAAACATCGCATACTGAAGCCTCCAAATGAAGCTAACGCCGATGCTTTGAGAACTGCAAGAAGAAGGTCACAACAAAGGTAGCATTTGTGTGTATTGTGGTCCACAGGAACATCTGACTGCCAATGAATCGTAGGTGCATTGCGACATCGACAGGCTCCTCCAGACAACCTAGGCCTGCTGACCAGAAAAGCCTCTACCTAGCTAGCGTCATATGCAAGGATGTAGCAGGGGATGTAACCAATAAATCAGCAAATCACTCCCCCAGCGTCCTGACGTAACTGGTCTAATACACATGCAATTTGCGACGCGGGTGATTATGCTCAATGCACATTCTCAAGACGACACGAGATGGAACAAGATCCTTCATTGTGTACACAGACTGCAGAAGATCATTCATAGCCTTGAAAACCCTCACAATCAAGAGGTCATACACATAGACCACGACCATCAAGAAGGGTGCAAAGGAAGAAGTCACGGACAGAGCTGGGTTTAGTGTGCTGCGGTGATACTCTCCTTGCTCCAAGATAGCGGGGGTCTCAATGTTCCAACAACATGGAGATTGCTTCAGGCCATACAAAGCCTTTTGGAGGCGCCAGACCCTGTCTGTGCCATCCTCGAACCCCGGAGGTTAGACAAGATGGATCTCTTCACTGAGATTGCCATGTAAGGAGGCATTGTTCACATCCATCTAGTGGAGCTCCCAATCATGCTGTGCCACATGACTAAACAAGGCCTTTGCCNCTTTTATGCTGACGTAGACTGATCCGCTTCTCCAGTCTACCTGAGGATTGTTCCAGTACAGAAAATTTTGCCAAGGATGATTTTGTGGTCGCTCATTGGGCAAGTTATCCAGACCGTTACGTCTTACCGACCTCCAATTTGAATTCTGAGGGGATCCTTGAGTCGGTGGTTTGTATCCATTCATTGAAAAAGAGCCTTAAGAAATCCCTGGATCTGTGTGCAAACCCAGCTTCCAACCCATTTCATAACTCACAAACCTATGAGGAGCTCCTCCATCCCATAGTGCCAGTACTGTTTGTCGACTTTTGCATCCCCTTGATTGTACTTTGAGCAGTAGTGCCGGTCGGTCTTCCTTGTACCCCCTATCAAACATTTTGATCTCACAAACCCTCTCCGGCATAACAGGCCAGTCAGATGGATGATCGTTTGGCGTAGATCGTTCCTTGCAGACAAGATTTGCACCTTCTACTCCTGTCCTCTGCCGTTTCCTGACTCACATTTTTCCTGTGAATTCTCCTTCCACGTATTACAACAGTCACAATTCACATGTCCTGGCTTTCTGGAGTTGTAGGAGAGTTGTCGATCTCACTGATTGATGACGTCAACTTTCATTGGTGTCGAGGAGTCCTCTGGATGCGACTTACTACCACCATGATCGTTATGGTGCCGCCAGCTATAGGATTCTGGCATCCAAATATTGTAGTCAGAGCGGTCAATGCGTTTGGCTGCTATAGTCATCCGGGCAGGTCATTTTGAATACAGAGATTTACAATGGCTCACAAGATGTCACGTTTGAGGCCATAGTAAAAGCAAGGTTCGTTGGGGGTGAGTTCAGCGTGTATCCTGCCACGCTGGACTGGTGCCAAAGTTGTTGGAGCTTGTACGGTACATCTGACTTCTTGTTCAGCTGTCTAAAATGCGTGAGAACTCTGTGCGCCAAGATGTCTCAGTTTTCATATGGAATAACTCTATCTTGCCAATTTGGATCGATTTACTCCAAGAGTAAAACACCGGTGGTAGGCGATGCAAGATGGTGCTCCACCGTTTACTTGCTGCCATTGAACGGGCTTTAAATCAGACCACCAACTGAACACCGTGCCACGTAAAATCGAGGCCGTGAGGTCAATGTTTTGCTTGTAATGGTTGGCACCATAAGTGGTCAAATGTACCTCCAACCTCATCAGCAACACCCAAACTGTTGTTCCTTTTGAGTTTGCAAGACCGAATAGTTTTGAGAGGGTAGGGCAAATTTTGGGTTTGCTCAAGAGTTGGGTGCTTCTCTCGATGAGAACCAATTTCCACATGCTTGCATTGCGTAAAGCCTAGAATGTGACGTTCAGCTGCTAGATCAGGTGGTTGTTGTAACTTTGAGTGCTACCAGCCGCTGTGTTGGCTCCTCATGGATGCGAGCTTGTCAGCTGCCACCTGTTGCTTCAGTCGCTCCTGCTGTTGGCATCGGCTGGGGCGTCTGTCCCTGATTTGTGGAGTCCACTGCCGGATTGGCCACGGACCCGTTCTAGCTGCCATGTAATGTGTTACATCAGCATTAGCTACCGCTTGTAGGTTTGCATGCATCCTGACCTGCGCTTGCTACTCCTCCATTGTTGAATGGCATGCACCTTGTCCACTGGCTAGCTGGCTGGTTGGCTGGTTGCATGGAAAGACAAAGCATGCACTGCTCTATGGAATACGTCTCCTTGTTCTGTTCTGAGATAGGCCAGGAATGCACTGCCCATAATGGGTATGTCCCTTGGAGATCATCATAGGAAACACAACGTTGTTGCCTAGTTGGGACAGGCGTCGGATCTCATGGGTCGGGGGCTCAAACCCCGCGACCGCCGCATTTTTCTTTGTGGCCCAGAATGGTACAGGAAGCTTCTAGGAATTTTACTACAGCCTTCCTTGAGGGTGAAACTTGGCGGTCTTAGGACACGCCAAGTAGGACTGTAGGCTGAGGTTGGCTCCTGTGGAGCCTCTGCAAGCAGAAGCATTAGCAAAGCTCTGCAAGTACAAAAGCATGTACCCTTCATGCATCCATTTACAGTTCTAGCCTTTGAGACTCCTCACAGAGTGTCCAACCAAGGGTAGACACTAAAGACCTTCATGCGGACTTTGTGAGGTTTCAAACCGAATGAATCTAAAGTGTGGATCCCTTGTTTGAGGGTGATGTGTTATCTTGGTTGCAATACCAAGAGCGGTTGGCGGCCTCCCATGTCGGGACCCATTTTCTAGACCGTTGCTATCCGGCTCACTGATATCCATCACCGGAGTTTTCGCCAAGGACCCGCTGTTGGTTGCTGGTTACGCTCAATCCAATCACGTCTTAGCCACAAATTCTGCGAGGTTTGGACATGTGCGAGATGCCTGGATGACCCGTGCGAGGTAGTCCTCCAGATGAGTGAAGGGGTGGGTTGTCCCTCTAGTACCGCTATGCTCTAATGCCAAGTGTTATGCCAAATGGAAACGTAGGTGGTGAACGTGAGAATATGCAGGAAAAAACACGATGTGACAACTTCAAACACTTGGGTAATTCTTAATTAGTGGTAAGTGTACTTTGATGGTTATGGTCAGAACCACGCGACACATGTAGACGAGGGAAGAGCATAAATGAGGCATATGCGAGGTCTCTGGAGGTGGGGGTAAGCGACCCATGGGCTAGAGACTGCCGTAGTCCTAGGAAAGAAGGCAAGAACAAAGGTGGGAAGGAGAAGACGATGCTCACTAACATGATGGATGAAGGGTTGCCCATGAAGGGGACAGTGCTCTTCATGCCCGGGTTGTTTGCCCTTGACTCGGGCACCAACCACTACTCCTCAAAAGAGAAGGGTGGATTTGTCTCCATGGTCGAATCGGACATGCACATCAAGTTTGCAAACCATGGCATCGTCCAAGCCATGGGCGAAGGGGACAAGGTGGTTACGTTTAAGGTGAACGGTGCCGAGAAGGAGGTCAATCTCCAAAAGGTGGTGTATGTGCCCTCCTTTGCAGCAAACTTGCTGTCGGTCTCACAAATCACCGACAACATGACACTGGTGTTCACCAACAAGGAAGTCATGGCCCTGAGAAACAAGGACATCAAAACTTTGTATGCTAAAGATGACCTCATGCTTCAAGTTCCAAGAGTCGAAGGCCTCTACGTGCTTTAAACCAAAGTCACCAAGGCGTCGGATTAGGGGCTAACATCTGCCACCAAGACACTGGCACCGAAGCGAAAGGATGCACCGCCGGCGACCGCTGCGACTGCCACATCAATCAAGGACACTGATGGTGAGCTATGACAACGGCAATTTGGCCACGTGACCAATAGCACGCTGCAAAACATGCAGGAGCAAGAGGTAGTCCATGGAATGAAAGGGTGCACCATGAAGCATGGAGAAGGGTGTACGTTGTGTGAACCATGCCTCCAAGCAAAGGCAAAGTAGAAGCCGTTTGGGAGAGGAGGTGAACAAGCGGAGAATATCTTGGACCAGATCCACAGTGACGTGTGCGGACCCTTTTGCACGACGTCTAACGGAGGAAGCAAGTACTTCATGACCTTCATCGACAACCACAGTCGAAAGTTGTGGATATACTTTCTTAGAACAAAGGGAGAGGTCAAGGAGAAGCTCCTCGAGTTCATCGCCATGGTAGAGTGGCAAACGTCCAAAAAGGTGAAGGCACTCCGAAGTGACAACAAGGGTGAGTACGAGGCATGCAAGCCTTGGCTCAAGCATCATGGCATCCGCCAAAAGCAAACCAACCCTTACAACCCCCGAAGCAACAGTGTAGCAGAGAGGAGGAACCAGACCCTACTCGGCATGGTGTGAAGCATGCTCTTCGACGCCAAGCTCCCACCTCACTTTAAGGCTGAAACGGCAACAACAGCCTTCTACCTCTTGAACCTCACACTAGAAACCACCTTATGGAAGCGTGGAAAGGAGCAGGACAAGCAGTTGAAGATCCCAAAAGAAGCATTGTCGGGAAAGAAACCCAACACCTCTCATATGAAGGTGTTCGGGTCAACTGCATGGTTGAAGATCCAGTCGGGAGTAGGTGAAGGCAAGCTGGACGCACGTTCCAAAAAGTGCATCATGGTTAGGTACGACACGTCACAGAAAGCCTATCGGCTTTGGGACCAGGCAGCAAGTAAGCTCGTGAGGAGCCGCGACATTGAGTTTTTCAAATGCACCCTTGGAAAGGGAGAGTTTGTGGACCCGATCCTCGCTCCCAAGGCGGGAGAGTGGATAGTGTTGCTTGAGTCTGGAGACCAAGCACCCTACAACTGGCTCGCTTTGCCAACAGGTGGTCGGAATGGGAGAGCAGGTGCGTAAGATAACGCGGCATCTGACATGGACGCAGATACCAAGGTGTCCGGGGCTTTCGAGTCTTACTTGGAGTCCGATGACTCTTCCGACGACGACGACAACACACCACCACCTGTGGTAGCACTTGCAGCAAAGCAGGAAGCCACACCAGCACCCGAGCGCAGTTTGCGACCAAAGAAAGCACCTTTGCAATATGAGGATGATTGGAAATGGCCTTAGCTGGCCTTAGCTGGCTCAGGGACAGCCTTCCACATCGGCAAAGGTGATGAATGGCCCATATGTGGCCAAAAAGAAGGAGGTAGTGGAAGGAAAGCTTGCGTTAGTTACCAAAAATGGCACATGGGTGCTGGTGGATAGACCCGACAAGGTCCACATGGTGGGATCCAAGTGGGTCCTCCGAGTGAAGAAGTGGAAAGACAGCAAAATCAAAAAATTCAAGGCAAGGATAGTGCCAAAGGGGTTTTCTCAGCTCCCCGGCTCTGAGTATGACTGAGAATTGCAAGAGCTTTGATTTGCAACTTGAATCACTCAAAACGGTTAAGCATGGAGCAAGCTAGGTCCAAAAACGTGACAACCATGGCACGGGTTTCGACACTACGTGTCGAGGCCTAACAGACAAGAGAGGGGAGGAGCAAAGCATGAGTTTTTGTGCTTCGCTCCTCCCGGCCGAGCAATGAGGGCTGCCGGCTGAGCGAGCTCGCTCTCGCTAATCGAGGGTGAAACTCCCTCGTAGACTGATTTCTCGGTCAACTGCCCCTCGAGGGCAAAACTACGCTACGTCAATCAAAGTCAAAGATCTATTATTGGTCTATTTGCATTCTTATCAAGTATGTCACTTCAAAGCCAAAGTCTAATCTGGGTTTGGTAGCACTAAGTGGACCAAGTGAGAGAATATCGCAAGAGCATGCGACTGAGCTGGAGCCGAGGCACGTGAGTCACGAGCTGCAGCAAAAGGAGGTAGCTGCGTCTGGAGTGTGTGAAGCACCACTCATCATGCGTCATCTCCAGTCTCATGGCCGGCATGCCCTGCGCACTCACATCCACACACAGGAACATGTACACGGATTAACGCGCTCCCTTGGATGTGAGTGTTGTAGGCATGCAACCGAGTTGGTCAAGTTGAGAGACAAGGTTTGATGAGGGGAGAGCTTTTGTGAGGAAGTCTGCCAATTGAGCGTCTCCAGCAATGGGGCACACTTGAACAGCCCCTGCTTCAACTGCTTCTCGCACAAAGTGATGCTCAATGCTGATATGCTTAGTGTGTGGGTGCAGTACACCGGCATTTTTTGCAATCCGTCGTGCTGCTGAACTGTCACTGTACAGTGGTATGGCATGCGAAGTTAGACCCAATTCTTCAAGCAACCATCCCAGCCATATGGCTTTGCATGCAACCTCACCCAATGCCATGTATTCAGCCTCAGCCACACTTCGTGCCACAAACAACTGTTTAGCACTCCTCCATGACACAGCCATGCCCCACACACGGAAGACATACCCCTCCCGACTGTGTGCAACACGATCGCGTGCATAGTCACTGTCACAATACCCGTCCAAGAGTGGTGCTGAAGAGGGAGAGATGACCAGACCGACCTCGGCAGTGTCCAACACATGACGCAGCAGGACCTTATGATGCGTACTGCAGGGTTGCTGGCTGAACTGGGCCAAGGTGTTTACAGCACATGCAATTTCAAGTCGTGTTGTGGATGCCAAGTAGGAGAGACTGCCTGTGATCTGTCGATAGAGTGTTGGATCACTCTCAGGTCCGTAGTCTGTGGTGCGTGNCCGATCCTCGCTCCCAAGGCGGGAGAGTGGATAGTGTTGCTTGAGTCTGGAGACCAAGCACCCTACAACTGGCTCGCTTTGCCAACAGGTGGTCGGAATGGGAGAGCAGGTGCGTAAGATAACGCGGCATCTGACATGGACGCAGATACCAAGGTGTCCGGGGCTTTCGAGTCTTACTTGGAGTCCGATGACTCTTCCGACGACGACAACAACACACCACCACCTGTGGTAGCACTTGCAGCAAAGCAGGAAGCCACACCAGCACCCGAGCGCAGTTTGCGACCAAAGAAAGCACCTTTGCAGTATGAGGATGATTGGAAATGGCCTTAGCTGGCCTTAGCTGGCTCAGGGACAGCCTTCCACATCGGCAAAGGTGATGAATGGCCCATATGTGGCCAAATAGAAGGAGGTAGTGGAAGGAAAGCTTGCGTTAGTTACCAAAAATGGCACATGGGTGCTGAAGGATAGACCCGACAAGGTCCACATGGTGGGATCCAAGTGGGTCCTCCGAGTGAAGAAGTGGAAAGACAGAAAAATCAAAAAATTCAAGGCAAGGATAGTGCCAAAGGGGTTTTCTCAGCTCCCCGGCTCTGAGTATGACTGAGAATTGCAAGAGCTTTGATTTGCAACTTGAATCACTCAAAACGGTTAAGCATGGAGCAAGCTAGGTCCAAAAACGTGACAACCATGGCACGGGTTTCGACACTAAGTGTCGAGGCCTAACAGACAAGAGAGGGGAGGAGCGAAGCATGAGTTTTTGTGCTGCGCTCCTCCCGGCCGAGCAATGAGGGCTGCCGGCTGAGCGAGCTCGCTCTCGCTAATCGAGGGCGAAACTCCCCCGTAGACTGATTTCTCGGTCAACTGCCCCTCGAGGGCAAAACTACGCTATGTCAATCAAAGTCAAAGATCTATTCTAGGTCTATTTGCATTCTTATCAAGTATGTCACTTCAAAGCCAAAGTCTAATCTGGGTTTGGTAGCACTAAGTGGACCAAGTGAGAGAATATCGCAAGAGCATGCGACTGAGCTGGAGCCGAGGCACGTGAGTCACGAGCTGCAGCAAAAGGAGGTAGCTGCGTCTGGAGCGTGTGAAGCACTACTCATCATGCGTCATCTCCAGTCTCATGGCCGGCATGCCCTGCGCACTCACATCCACACACAGGAACATGTACACGGATTAACGCACTCCCTTGGATGTGAGTGTTGTAGGCATGCAACCGAGTTGGTCAAGTTGAGAGACAAGGTTTGATGAGGGGAGAGCTTTTGTGAGGAAGTCTGCCAATTGAGCGTCTCCAGCAATGGGGCATACTTGAACAGCCCCTGCTTCAACTGCTTCTCGCACAAAGTGATGCTCAATGCTGATATGCTTAGTGTGTGGGTGCAGTACACCGGCATTTTTTGCAATCCGTCGTGCTGGTGGACTGTCACTGTACAGTGGTATGGCATGCGAAGTCAGACCCAATTCTTCAAGCAACCATCCCAGCCATATGGCTTTGCATGCAACCTCACCCAATGCCATGTATTCAGCCTCAGCCACACTTCGTGCCACACACAACTGTTTAGCACTCCTCCATGACACAGCCATGCCCCACACACGGAAGACATACCCCTCCCGACTGTGTGCAACACGATCGCGTGCATAGTCACTGTCACAATACCCGTCCAAGAGTGGTGCTGAAGAGGGAGAGATGACCAGACCGACCTCGGCAGTGTCCAACACATAACGCAGCAGGACCTTATGATGCGTACTGCAGGGTTGCTGGCTGAACTGGGCCAAGGTGTTTACAGCACATGCAATTTCAAGTCGTGTTGTGGATGCCAAGTAGGAGAGACTGCCTGTGATCTGTCGATAGAGTGTTGGATCACTCTCAGGTCCGTAGTCTGTGGTGCGTGCGTCAAGAAAATGTGCACAGACGTCTTGGCTCATGGATGACTGTTGACGTGGCAAGTGTTGAACAAGGTGGCGAAACCGTGCAGTCAGATGAGCAACAAAGCGTCCTTGATGCAGTGTCAGTGTGCGTGCCGGTCTGTCTCGTGTGATGGTCATACCCAAGAAACTGTGTGCTTCACCAAGATCAGTCATGCGATAGTGCGCAGTGAGCAGTGACTTTGTCTGTGAGATGAGTGCGAGTGAAGGGGAAAGGATCAACAAGTTGTCCACATAAACAAGCAATGCAACGGGCTCTGTTCCATGCCACTGCAAGAACAGAGACGAATCAGAGATGCTTTGGGAAAACCCACCAAGTTCTAGAGTGCGCCGAATCTCTTTGTTCCAACATCTGGGGGCTTGCTTCAACCCATACAGCGCTTTCAACAACAGCCAAACACGATCAGTTCCATCCTCAAACCCTTCAGGTTGCTTTACATATAGTTCCTCCTCAAGGGGACCATTCAAGAAGGCATTTTTGACATCCATTCGGTGTATTTCCCAATCATCGTGTGCCGCAACGGCCAGCAAGGTACTGCTAGTGCCATACTTGCCGACCGGGGCGTACGTGTCTGTAAAGTTCTGTCCAGGGATCTGATGAAACCCTTTGGCGACCAGACGAGCCTTGTATTTTTCAATCATGCCTGCCAAACTCCTCTTGAGTTTGAACACCCATTTCAGATCATTTGTTTTTTTTCATGGAGGCAGTGGCACGAGTCTATACACATCATGTTCCAACAGTGCATTCAACTCAGCAATCATGGCTTTTTCCCACTGTGCTGCATCTGGTCATTCCCTGGCTTCTGTCAGTGTGAGGGGTTCTACGGCTGTGGGGTCCACAGGGATAGGCCCAACGGTATGCTGGAACTGTTTGTAGTCCATGCGTGCAAAGTTACGTGCAGACTGGCGTACAGGCTCAGTGACTGTGGGACGAGACTGTGGGACATTTTCACTTGGAAGGACTGGTGCCAAGCCAGGTGGTGAGAGCAGTGTGTCTAATGCTGTACTGGCTAGGTCAGTCGGTGTTAACAGATCTGTGGGAACCGGGGATGATGCCACAGGTGCACTGTGCGACTGTTGTGTAACAGGCGTTGTGTGGTGCACGGGACGAGACACAAAGACAGGTACACTCACATACTCTGGGTAATGGTGTGAAGATGGAATATGCGGAACATGCCGTAGGGTGCGAAACGTCTTGTATGGCATGTGTTCCAGAAATGATGCATCTTGACTTTCAACAAAGCAGTGATTGGTGATGTCCAAGAACCTCCATGCCTTGGAGGCATGGGACACTCCCACAAACACACACCATCTGCCACGTGGGCTGAGTTTGTGATCTCTCTGAGGTTGTACAAACCAGACAAAAGCCATCGTTCCCCACACTCGTGCCGGTCTTAAGTCTGCCTTCTCTTGAAACCAGTGCTTCCAGGGCGTCACTGATTTTGGAAATGGGCCCTGGGGAATGCGATTCCAAACCCACGTGATGTACTTGACCGCCTCTTCCCAAAACCCAAAGGACAGGCCAGACTCCCCAAGCAGTGTGTGCAAGGCATCTCTCAGGGTCCTATGCCATCTCTCTGCAACCCCATTTTGTTGGGGCGTGTAGGGAGCGGTTGTCTGATGTTCTATGCCTCTTGCTTTGAGTTCAGAGGTCAGAGATTCGAGGAATTCTCCACCTCTGTCCATGCGCAGTTTCAACAGTTTCTTATCTGCTTGACGTTCCGCCAGTGCTATACACTCAGCAATGGCACGCTGAGCGTCAGCTTTTGTTTTCAGCGGGAAAGCCCAGCGAAACTGACTGTAATCTTCAGTCAAGGTCAAGACATACACTGAGCCATATTGCACGGATGGCATGGGCATGGGCCAAGTAACATCGGCGTGTACCAGTGACAGAGGAGAAGTGCTCTCTCTCTCTCTCTCTCTCTCTCTCTCTCTGCGAGATAGGAAACGTTTTTCTGTGGGATTTTCCTTCATGACACTCAAGACATGCTCCTGGTTTTTGACCATGCTGATAGTCAGTGGGTAGGAGCCCGTGTGCAGGGGTGTTCTTTATGAGGTCTGCGTTCAGTGCCGTGTTGATGTGTNCAGCGAAACTGACTGTAATCTTCAGTCAAGGTCAAGACATACACTGAGCCATATTGCACGGATGGCATGGGCATGGGCCAAGTAACATCGGCGTGTACCAGTGACAGAGGAGAAGTGCTCTCTCTCTCTCTCTCTCTCTCTCTCTCTCTGAGAGATAGGAAACGTTTTTCTGTGGGATTTTTCTTCATGACACTCAAGACATGCTCCTGGTTTTTGACCATGCTGATAGTCAGTGGGTAGGAGCCCGTGTGCACGGGTGTTCTTTATGAGGTCTGCGATCAGTGCCGTGTTGATGTGTGCAAGATGACGATGGATGAGATCAGTGTGTTTTGCATCAACTGTGGTTGTGACATGTGCTTGTGCTTGGGCTGAGGGGACAGGAGGAAAGAGAGTGATTCTGTATAGCATGTCATCATGCAATGGTCCATCAGCCAGCAACGATCCTGAGGCACAAAAAATCATGCATCGTTGATTTTGCGTTATGGTGGAAACATTCGATTGCCGGTCTAGCTGTCCTCCCGACAACAGATTCACCTTCAACTTGGGGACATACAACACACCAGTCAACCACATCATCCCCCCTGGCGCCTGGAGCGCCATAGTCCCCACACCTTCAATAGCAAGTACCTCCCCCAACCCAGTCTTCACCCCATCAACATCATACGTGGCATACAATGAGGTGAAAAACTGACGATGAGGTGATATGTGATGAGACGATGCTGTGTCATACAACATCTCGTGCATGGGCAGTGTGTGGGATGTAGTGATGTGCGTGTGACCGAGCCACTGACCTGCCATCCGTGGTGCTGCTGTCGGCTCGGGCAGCTGCAACTCTGTGCTGGGGTGCCATCCAGCATGCTGGGACGGTGGTGCTGGTCCTGTGTCATCGCCACGTCGGCGTGCACGCGCTGTGCCCACTCGGGTGCGGGAACCGGCACTGTGGAGTATGGAGGCATGTAGTGCACAGGAGGTACAAAGGAAGTTGGCAGCATCATCGGCTGCACCGTCTTCTGCATCATCGGCTGCTGTATCATCAGCTGCAACATCGCCTGCATCATCGGCTGCATCACCGGCTGCATCATCAGCTGCATCATCGGTGGCCCGAATGTGGCTGCAGCAGTAGGTGACGGGCCACGTGGCCCAGAGTGTGTTTGTGCTCCCCAGGTGGGAGTGGGTAGTGGTCCCATGGTCGGTGGACGCAGATGCTGCTGGTAGGGCTGTTGCTGGTACTGCTGCTGCTGTGGGTTCATGATGCGCTGCAACACCGGACAGGCACGTCAGTAGTGACCAGGCTGATGGCAGTAGTTGCATGTACAAGTCCCCGTGTCTCACCTGCGTCCCCGACCTCTGCCGCCCTGACCTCCACGACCACCTCCACCTCCATAACCTCCCTGTCCTGCCATAGCGTGTAGGGCCCCAGACCCCTGATGTGTGAAGGACGTGGCAGTAGAGTGTCCAGCCTCTCTATCCTCCCCCCGAAGTATGTCCTCGTAGTTCCTTAATTCCTAGAACACCATTGACAGATCGGTGCTTTCGATGTCAGCTACTCAAAGACGTCGCAACAGGTCACGACGAAACTCCTTGTACGGCTCGCCAAGATGGAGCTGCACCTGATTAAGCCACTCGAGGACGTTGCAAGATGCACCCAGTCCCAAGATCCGATGCCTAATGTCCATCGCCACATCCCAATACTCGGCTATAGGTGCATCGGGCTTCGGATAAAGACTACGAAGCTTATCACGAAGTGTGATGACCAGTGCCATGCCCTGTTCCTCCTTGCGCGTCACCAAATGCTGCCATGCCTCAGCAGGACAGGGAGCCCCACTGTGGGGATTGTGGCGGATGGCGTAAGACTGGTCATCGGGCAGAGCCGGCGTGAGAGCATTGAAAGCACGGAGGAGGGTACGGTCGTCCACCTCCTCTGGAGGTGGGTGGAGATAGAGCTCTTCGAGTTCGTGCTCGGCCGCCCATGCTAGGAACACATCCTTCCATGCAAGGAAGTCTCGTGTTCCAAGTGGTGGCTGCGTCAAATCCTTGTGGAGCGCAATCATGTTGAGATCGCTCCATGTCACTGCTACTGCTAAGGTGGCTGAGTGTGCACTCCCACCGCCCCCATTGCTACGGCGAGGTTCACCATCCCTCGCGGGTCCCGCACCACTCATCTACACTGAGTTCCTCTCTCCACGTCTGACTGTTGGGCACAGCATCTTAGCGCCCCCTCTCCCTCTGCTGTGCACGACTCCTTGCGAGGACCACCGACGGTTTCACGGGCCGTGGTGTCTACCCTTGTCACCGCTTTGTCTTTTCTGTGCCTTCCTTTGGCCTCACAGGCCCTAGACACCTTAGGACGCTTTGTCCTAGCTTGGCANGCTGCAACATCGCCTGCATCATCGGCTGCATCACTGGCTACATCATCAGCTGCATCATCGGTGGCCTGAATGTGGCTGCAGCAGTAGGTGACGGGCCACGTGGCCCAGAGTGTGTTTGTGCTCCCCAGGTGGGAGTGGGTAGTGGTCCCATGGTCGGTGGACGCAGATGCTGCTGGTAGGGCTGTTGCTGGTACTGCTG
>SZWC01007507.1:35747-50523 GCA_023375785.1 Penium margaritaceum
TGTTGAGATCGCTCCATGTCACTGCTACTGCTAAGGTGGCTGAGTGTGCACTCCCACCGCCCCCATTGCTACGGCGAGGTTCACCATCCCTCGCGGGTCCCGCACCACTCATCTACACTGAGTTCCTCTCTCCACGTCTGACTGTTGGGCACAGCATCTTAGCGCCCCCTCTCCCTCTGCTGTGCACGACTCCTTGCGAGGACCACCGACGGTTTCACGGGCCGTGGTGTCTACCCTTGTCACCGCTTTGTCTTTTCTGTGCCTTCCTTTGGCCTCACAGGCCCTAGACACCTTAGGACGCTTTGTCCTAGCTTGGCATTGCCCCTTCCCCTGCTCGCGCTTGTCCCTAACGGCCTAGGTCGACAAAATTGCGATTTTTCCTCTCGCGGCTATTTTGGACGGTACTGGATTTCTCCCCAGTATTGCAAGAGCATGCCTTTGGATCAGCTCTGATACCATGAGAATTGCAAGAGCTTAGGTTTGCAACTTGAATCACTCAAAACGGTCAAGCGTGGAGCAAGCTAGGTCCAAAAACATGACAGCCATGGTGCGGGTTTGGACAGTAAGTGTCGAGGCCTAACAGACAAGAGAGGGGAGGAGCAAAGCACAAGTTTTCGTGCTTCTCTCCTCCCGGCTGAGCAGCGAGGGCTGCCGGCAGAGCGAGCTCGCTCTTGCTAATCGAGGGCGAAACTCCCCCTTAGACCGATTTCTCGGTCAACTGCCCCTGAGGGCAAACCTACGCTACGTCAATCAAAGTCAACGGTCTATTCTAGGTCTATCTGCATTCTTATCAAGTATGTCACTTCAAAGCCAAAGTATAATCTGGGTTTGGTAGCACTAAGTAGACCAAGTGAGAAAACATCGCAATGGCAAGCGACTGAGCTAGAGCCAAGGCATGTGAGTCACGAGCTGCAGCACAAGGAGGTAGCTGCGTCTGGAGCGCGTTAAGCACGCGCTCATCATGCGTCATCTCCAGTCTCATGGCCGGCATGCCCTGCGCACTCACATCCACACACATTAATATGTACATGGATTAACAATGATGAGACGTTTGTACCCGTCCTGACCTTTGCCTCAATCTGTTCTCTCCTTGCCGTCGCAGCTGCAAAGAACCTGGAAATACACCACACGGACGTCATGACAGCTTTTCTTTATGGGAAGCTCGACAAGGAAGTTCTTATGGAGGTGCCCAAAGGAGTCAAAGCTCACAAGGTCAAGGTGTGCAAGTTGGTGAAAGCGCTCTACGGGCTGAAATAGGCCCCAAGGATATGGTACAAAGAGATGGACTATGTCATGACCAGTCTCTCCTTTGTGCATTGCCAGAATGACCCAAGCATGTGTGCGTGATGATGGGAGTGGGCTAATGCTCGTTGCACTATATGTGGATGATCTAATGATCTGCTCATCTTCGGCCGAGCTGCTCGATGAGCTGAAGTCTGACCTCAGCAAAAGGTTCAAAATGAAGGATATAGGTCCTCTTGAGTACTACCTCGGGATCGCCATCCACCGCAACCGAACAGCAGGCACCATCGAACTCAACCAAACCAAATACATCGGCGAGGTACTAAAGGACTATCACATGGAAGACTGCAAACATGTTGGCACCCCAATGATGACTGGTGCAAAAGTGAAGGTCTCCATGTCACCAAGGAATGAAGCAGAACAGAGGGAGATGCAAGACATCCCCTACCAGTCCGCCGTGGATATCATGTACACCATGGTAGGTACTCGCCCAGACATCTGCTATGTTGTGGGACAAGTGAGCAGGTTCGTGGCCAACCCAGGGCCACAGCATTGGCAGGCAGTCAAGCCCATCTTGCGCTACCTGCAGAAGACACGTCACATGGGCCTCGTCCTAAGAGGCCAAGAAGTTACGGACACCCTTTGCCAGAAGTGCTACACTGACGCCGGCTTGGGAGGAAATATTGACAACCAGAAAGCCACCTCTGGATACGTGTGCATCTTGAATGGCGCTCCAATCTCATGGGCTAGCAGGAAGTAGGATTGTGTTTCCATGTCCACGGCCGAGGCGGAGTACGTTGCTCTGTCTAAGTTGTGCAAGGAGACTCAGTGGCTGCGCAGCATGCTTGGCAAAATGAGAGTGCAACAGAGGGATTCCACGGTTGAACACGTGGACAACATGAGCGCCATCTCAATGGCTGAAGACAAGATCATCTCCCGGTGAACAACGCGCATCGACATATGTTACCACTACTCACGTGACCTGGTCATGAAGAGCATGGTGGACTTGCAGCAGTGCAGAACCAAGAGCATGCTTGCTCACTGCATGACCAAGCCGCTGAAGAGCGACTTGCACTATGCACGTATTCGTGGATTTGGCATGAGGAGTGCAGCAGAGGAAGGATGAGCCCCGAGGCATTGATGGAGCCCAGTGAGCGACAGATGCATAGAGGTGCAAGGGAGAGATTTGTTGAATGGTATGCATCTTGTCCACTGGCCAGTTGGCTGGCTGGCTGGTTGCACGGAAAGACAAGGCATGCAGTGCTCTGTGGAGTACGTCCCCTTGGTCTGTTTTGAGATAGGCCAGGAATGCACTGCCCATAATGGGTATGTCCCCTGGAGATCATCATAGGAAACACAACGTTATGGCCTAGTTGGGACATGCGCCAAAGCTCATGGGTCGGGGGCGCAAACCCTGCGACCGCCGCATTTTTATTTGTGGCCCAGAATGGGACAGGAAGCTTCTAGGAAGATTACTAGAGCCTGCCTTGAGGATGACATTTGGCGGTCTTAGGACGCGCCAAGTAGGACTGTAGGCTGAGGTTGGCTCTTGTGGAGCCACTGCAAGCAGAAGAATTAGCAAAGTTCTGCAAGCACAAAAGCCTGTACCCTGCATGCATTCACTTACAATTCTTGCCTTTGGAACTCCTCACAGAGTTTCCAACCAAGGGCAGATACTAAAGACCTTCATGCGGATTCTGTGAGGTTGCAAACCAAACAAACCTAAGTTGTGGATCCCTCGTTTGAGGGTGATGTGTTATCTTGGTTGCAATACCAAGAGCGGTTGGCGGCCTCCCATGTCGGGACCCATTTTCTTGACCGTTGCTATCGGGCTCATTGATATCCATCACCGGAGTCATCGCCGGGGACCCGCTGCTGGTTGCTGGTAACGCTCAATCAAATTGCATCTTAGCCATAAACTTTGTGAGGTTTGGACATGTGCGAGATGCCTGGATGACCCGTGCAAGGTAGTCCTCCAGATGAGTAAAGGGGTGGGTTGTCCCTCCAATACCGCTCTGCTCTAATGCCAAGTGTTATGCCAAACTGAAACGTATGTGGTGAACGTGTGAATATGCAGGAAAAAACATGGTGTGACAACTTCAAACACTTCGGTAATTTGTAATTAGTGGTAAGTGTGCTTCGATGGTCATGGTCAGAACCACGCAACACACATAGACGAGACAAGAGCATAAATGAGGCATATGCGAGGTCTATGGAGGTGGAGGTAAGCGACTCATGCAAGGTTGTCGTGAGTGGTTGAATCAAGAAGCTCCACCAAAAATCTTGGGGGCTTTGAGGTCACGGCATGGTTTTAGAAATGTCCGGTGTCGTCGAGCTGTCGACCAAATAGTATCGAACCATTGTTTTTGTTTGTGATACTTCGTTCGGGCCAAACCTGTCGGTCAAACCTGTCACAAAGTCCATGGCGATATCTTACCATGGTACCTTTAGTATCGATAGCGGTTGAAGAAAAGCTGATGGTGTCCTTTGTCTCAACTTAACACTTTAGCATGCATCAGAGGTCTTGCAATATTTGGCGATGTTGGTTTGCACGTTATCCCAGCAGTAGGCCTTCACAGTTCTCCCTTCTTCAGTCAAGATAAGATGCATCATTGCAATCATCCTGAACCCACTTCTTGAGCACTATGTGCATCGGATTTGGTCCACTAAAATCTTCTCGACCCTCTGTCAGTTGAGTCCCACTCAGATTGGAAACTATATGTTCTCACCCTCATTCATGACTTCATCCGGAAGAGGTGGGTCTGTAGCATTTTCCACAAGAGTGATGCCGTCCTCTCAGTCCACCTGTGGCTCGTCATGCCTCAGAGCCAGTCTTTTCACACACTCTACACCTTCTCTTTGGATCATGGTGGTGAGTTCCTGGGTAAGTTGGATGCTTTATTTGCTGAGCACAGTGTCTTTCACGAGGTCTCTGTCCCTACTACTCCCAAAATATGGTGTGTCTGAGCACTAGAACTGCACCATGGAGGATGCGGTTTATGACATGTGGTTTTATTGCAGTCCCCCTAAGTCCTTCTTATTTGAGGGCTTTTCCTATATCACTTTGAGTCTAGAACTTTCTCACACATGAAACACCGAACAAACTATGGTTTGGCCATCTTGCTAGCCACTGTCTCACACATGTCTAGGGCCCCCTTGCATCTGAATGGTACACCGTAGACCAACAAGGGGTCCAAGGTCTGGCCACAGGGTCGCGTGTGTGCCTTTCTTGGCATCTTCTCGCAATCAAAGGCCTGGGATCTATTCCGCCATTGTATTGTCAAGCCGCTTGCTTCCCTTTTTGTATCCCTCACTCACAGGGATCTCTCCATCATTTTGTCGATGAATGTCAACCACATCCCCACTTTTGTGGCTTCCCAGCGGATGGGGGGTTCTAGGCATGTGGATGGGTCCATCCGAGTTTCCTCATATGTAGTCCGGTCTCCGGCCGCTGACAACACGGCCATCATGACCGTCCGTCCAGTGGCCTCTTCNAATCATCCTGAACCCACTTCTTGAGCACTATGTGCATCGGATTTGGTCCACTAAAATCTTCTCGACCCTCTGTCAGTTGAGTCCCACTCAGATTGGAAACTATATGTTCTCACCCTCATTCATGACTTCATCCGGAAGAGGTGGGTCTGTAGCATTTCCCACAAGAGTGATGCCGTCCTCTCAGTCCACCTGTGGCTCGTCATGCCTCAGAGCCAGTCTTTTCACACACTCTACACCTTCTCTTTGGATCATGGTGGTGAGTTCCTGGGTAAGTTGGATGCTTTCTTTGCTGAGCACAGTGCCTTTCACGAGGTCTCTGTCCCTACTAGTCCCAAAATATGGTGTGTCTGAGCACTAGAACTGCACCATGGAGGATGCGGTTTATGACATGTGGTTTTATTGCAGTCCCCCTAAGTCCTTCTTATTTGAGGACTTTTCCTACATCACTTTGAGTCTAGAACTTTCTCACACATGAAACACCGAACAAACTATGGTTTGGCCATCTTGCTAGCCACTGTCTCACACATGTCTAGGACCCCCTTGCATCTGAATGGTACACCGTAGACCAACAAGGGGTCCAAGGTCTGACCACAGGGTCGCGTGTGTGCCTTTCTTGGCATCTTCTCGCAATCAAAGGCCTGGGATCTATTCCGCCATCGTATTGTCAAGCCGCTTGCTTCCCTTTTTGTATCCCTCACTCACAGGGATCTCTCCATCATTTTGTCGATGAATGTCAACCACATCCCCACTTTTGTGGCTTCCCAGCGGATGGGGGGTTCTAGGCATGTGGATGGGTCCATCCGAGTTTCCTCATATGTAGTCCGGTCTCCGGCCGCTGACAACACGGCCATCATGACCGTCCGTCCAGTGGCCTCTTCAGTCCCCACGGGCACTCCTGAGCCTGTACCTATCCTTTTAGGTGCTCTTGTGCCTGTCCTTGAAATGGTCCCCACCAGCACACCTGTTTTTATGCACGTGACAGTTCCCACTAGCACACTCGGTCCAATCTCTGTGGGATTCCTTTCACCTAGACCTGCAAAAATAATTGAGTTGGTCCCTTCTGTCTCACCTGCACCTATCCCTATTGCCTCCTTCATGCCCGTCTAGGCGTATCCAGAGTTTTTACCCTCTACTGCCAGCTCAACAGCCACTGCAAATGTGCCCTCGTAGCCTAACTTCCAGCCCAAAGTGAGCACTGAGGGCTCGTGCTACTCCGGCAAGCCCAAAGGTCCCCTTTAACCACTGGCCTCTAGGACTCAGTGTCCAGACGCCATGGCCACAATGTTCAGATCGGAGATTTTGGCATAAAGGCACTTGGTCTTCTTGTCCAGCCGGACTATACTGAGGTGCACCCAGCGTGTCCTGCCAGCTACGAGTTGGTCTCTTGGGACCTTTTTGTTGTGTGTGATGTTGCAAGTGATCTTTTCCTGGTCAGACCCAGTCCCGAGGTGTGTGTCTTAGCCACCCGGAGCTCTCCCTAGATGGCGCCTGATCCAGCCACGTTGAAGGATGTGCTCTTGGCTGAAGACGCAAAGTTGTGGCATGCTTCCTATGAGGATGAGCTCAGAGCCATCCAAGAGCATGGCATCTACTAGCTTGTTGACCTTCCGCTTGGACAAAAGGCTGTACAGGCCAAATGGGTCTTCCACAAGAAGATGCAGTGCAACGGCTCACTGGAGGGTCAAAAGGCCAACTTGAAAGCCAAGGGATTTTCAGAGGTTGAGGTTATCAATTTCACCGACACATTTACACCCGTTGGCCTTATGAACGCAGCCCTTGCTCTTCTTTATGTCATTGCTCAGCATGACAGGGAGCTACACCACATAAATGTAAAAAGCGTCCCTCCATGGCACTCTGAAAGAGAAGATCTATATGTGCTAGTCAGCTGGCTTCGAGGTTGGCGATAAGATCTGGCACTTGTATTAGGCCTTGTACAACCTCAAGTAGTCACTGCAGTGTTAGAACCAGGATATCAATGGCACACAGACTCGTGTCAGGTCTTTGCAGAGTGACACAGATCCATCCCTTTTCCTACGATGAATAGCTGAGAAAACTGACTGCCATTTTATTCTATGTTGATAATCTCCTTATCATGTCTTCAATGATGGAGGCATCACTGGGGGAGGAATGTAGGATGAGTGCTTTTGCTTTTGAATATCAAGTGCTTTTGAATATCAATTTGTCCAGGATTTGGTGGAGCAACAGGTGATGTTGATTATCTGGGTCGGCACGAACATGCAGAGGGCTGACTATTCAACCAAGGCACTGGTGCGCAGTAGGGTTCATGGTGATAATTCATGTTTTGGGGCTTTGCTCCGTAGATGAGAGTGGATAGGAGTGGGCTATGTGTGCATGTGGACTGTCACCTTGTTGCACACTTGTGTCAATCTTGTGCGCGTGTGGACATGCATAACATCGCGTCATGGAAGAGTGATGTGATGTGAGCCATCCCTCTTTTTTTGTATAGCTTACTGTCGCCACTTGACCATGTCAATGCTTATGCAGATCCTAATGCTAAGCCAGCAGGCTGTCGTGCTCCACACACCAACAAGTGCAAGACAATTGCCACAATGACCCAGATGCCGTACTGGCATCTTCAGCAAAATTCTTTCAGCCTCTACGATTTTCTTACGGACTAGCCGTGGATCCAATTTGCTTGCTTTTCTAATGTTTGTTCACCAATCGATGCTGGACTTGTACATGTGATTGGCCGCCAAGTTCAGATTGAAAACTTGCATCTCTAGGTTTAGACAATATCTTGTTTCAATGCCTGTGTGTAAATTCACGGCCAAAATAGTGGTCTTAGGCCAGTTTTAGGAAAAACTAAAAATGCCGTGTGAGTCACCCGCCGTGCGCGGCAGCAGGTATTCATCTTGTGTGCTTCTCACTTGTCATGTCTCTTGTATGAGACTCCGTGAGTCTCTCCTAGCCAAATCCTTGTTGTTCTCACACATTTCTTGGATGCTAGAGCTTCAACTGACTGGACTGCGTTGCCATGTCAGTGAAAGCAGAGCTAAGAAGCTTCCAAGCACTTTCTCAGTATGGACTGAAGTGTATGACCTACTGTGTCCAGACTTGGTGCTTGACCACCACTGGCTGCACAGCAGTGAGAGGGAAAAGTTTTACTCAAGACTTACTGAAATCAATGCAGCTGAAAGTGAGTGATAGTTGAGTTAAGGACAAGAATGAGCTTGGTGGGAGACCTCCCCTACACTAACCTGGGTCCTTAACTCTCTGTGGCTTTTTATTCATCCTACCATCCAATCAAGAAAGTTGGCTTTTTTTTCACCTATGGAGTGTTCTCGGTGAGTCCTGCTAGATGACCAATGGCCCCAAATGACGGCATCGTCCATCCTTATAAAAAAACTATACCAAAACTTGCACACTACAAATGTAGTAGTGTAGTAAGAATCAGCTAGAAAATCATACAGCCAAGTTATGACGGCATAAACCAAGGCAGAATCTACACTACTCAGAATAGCCACATGAGATTGTTGGCGAGACGACTGACAATAGATGCTGCCAATGGATCTGGTCGCACGCTGCTTTCACATGGGCGGCTCCACGAGAGGTGAAGCGAGCCAAGCGTCTTACTACGGTAAAACTTACACTCCATTTCTCAACATCTTCTGAGTCTGTACGAGAATGTACACCAGTTGAGAGGTCACAACACAGATCGGAAAGACAATTTGTGCGTAAATAACAACACTCCTCCATGACCCGTGGGTACCAGTGCATACACATGTGCCATGGTCATGCATTCACAGTATACATCACAAGTCATTCTCCCCAATACCCTCATGTCCCCATAGTCCAGGAAAGCCACACAAGTACAATGATGAGCACATGAAGGGTGAGGGCACAAAGGAAGTAAGACAAAGTACGGGATCTTACAGATATACAACTGCACACTTAGTACAATCTGGATAGCGCCAACGACACTGATTATGGCTTGGAGCTTCCTTGAATATGATATTTGACTATTTATTTGGAATCTAAAGGAAAAGTTGTGCAAGTTCGACCTAAGAACGGGGTCGGTCCATCAAAAGGTTGGACCAGCCAAGGGGAAACCAGGTGACAGAAAATCATCTCCATGGACCAGGGCTCGACCCTCGGACGGTCGTCACCTCCGGTAGTGGTGCTTCCAGCCGCAGATTGATGTGGTTCATGAAAATGGCCCATTCTCAATCGTTCCTCCATGCAATGATGTGATTCTCGGTGCGTTCGAAAGCTAGGAAGTGAGCTACGACAATTGTGCTAAGGCAATAATGCTCATCTTTTCCCGTACGGAGCTGCGTATGGCGCAGCGAACTCGGATCGCCTGGAATGTGTCATCATGTACACACAGTCTTGTATGTTGACACTTGAATAAGAAATAAAGTTTACCCCCACTTTTCCACACGCATTCTCGTGCTCCCTCAAGACGATCCTATGCTTAGATGTACATGGAAAGGTGTGCACCAGCCTCCCACTGGTCGTTGTTGCTGCCGGTGGGTGCTTGCTACCTCCAGTTGAGGCTAGCAAATTGCGCACGGTTTACACTCAGAGATGAATACCAACTAGAATGATGGTTTTTTTTTTTAACAAAGGTGTTTGATGGCCTTAGCTAGGAATTGAGCCAGCTATCACACAATCTTGACCCACTAATGCAATAAAATGTGCACATAGTGATATTCCACATTGATGTGCTTTGTGAGTGTGATGAATTACATCGTTTTTGTAATATAGAAGGTACTCTCATTGCCACAGTGTAGCGTGATGGAAGGTGCANATTGCGCACGGTTTACACTCAGAGATGAATACCAACTAGAATGATGGTTTTTTTTTTAATAAAGGTGTTTGATGGCCTTAGCTAGGAATTGAGCCAGCTATCACACAATCTTGACCCACTAATGCAATAAAATGTGCACATAGTGATATTCCACATTGATGTGCTTTGTGAGTGTGATGAATTACATCGTTTTTGTAATATAGAAGGTACTCTCATTGCCACAGTGTAGCGTGATGGAAGGTGCAGGCTAACAAAACTCATGCAGCAAATGACTGGGAGCCACACACCCTCGCATGCACCAGCAACTAATGCCACATACTCTGCCATTGTAGTGTTGCATGCAATGCATCACAAATTGCTATGATGTCACAAGACAGCGGTATTTCTGATGAGGAAGATCCACCCAGTGTGGTTCTCATCATCTGTGCTCTTTACCTAGTTTCTCTTGGTGTAGCCTTCAGGGACTACACAAGGCTGGTGACCGAATGTTAACCGATGATGTTGGAAGGAGACAACATGCCACACTATGCAAATAGTTGCATCTAGGTGCTGCTGGTATTTGGACTAGGAGAACTTGGCTAGCACATTAATGGAAAAGGTAATGTCTGGCTAAGTGGTGGTGGCAAGGAACATGAGTGTCCCAATGATATGCTGAGAAAAAATTGCATCCACACTCACACCAGTCTTGTCGGAATCAGAAACATTTAGCTTGATTTTGACATCAAGGGTCATGGGTGTGGATGCACTGGGTCCTCTGGACAAGAGGCCCACAAAGCACTCGGTCAACGTCTACACGTAGGTTTTCTGATGTATAGGTAGAACTCCATGGTTGTGTTTGCGCTCAATCTCCATGCCCAGAAACATCTGTAAAGGCTCACGATCTTTCATCTTGTAAGTGGAGTGTAGTAGATCCTTCACTTGCTGGACAATAGCAAGGTCAGGCAATGCAAGGAGCAGACCATCTACATTGATGAGCACAGTGACAAGGGTGGTACCAAATGGGATGAAGAAGAGGGCCAGATCGATGACGCTATGCACCAGGCTACCCTTCATGAGGGTTTCACTGATATCTGTATTCCAAATCCTAAATAATCCATAGAGGACCTTCCGCAGTCTCAAACCATAATCAGTGCCATCGTCAAAGCCAGGAGGCTGGACCATGTAGAGCTCCTCACCATCCAGAGCGCCTTGCAAGAAGGCATTCTCACGTCCATCTGGTGGAGCTCCTCTCCATGCTGATCGACTGTGCGAAAGAGCACACAATTAGAGGCGAAACGACCAAGTAGCTCCAAAACCTGGTTGAAGTCCACTCGTGGTACCTGTCTAAAGCCCTTGGCTATGAGACGGGCCTTGTACTTGTCCAACATATTGTCTAGCTTCCTCTTGGTAAGGGAATACAACTTGGCTCAATTAGCTTTTTGACCTGGGGGTAGATCAGCCAGATCGTATACAGCATGCTTGTCGATGGCAGCTAGTTCTTCCATAAGCTTTGTTCCACTAGGCAGCATTAGGTGCAGCTTTTGCCCCACAGAGACTTTGTGAGTCAGATGCCTGCAAAAACAGCCAGGCTGTCAACAGACAAGCAGAGCTGAGGTCTATTGGAGCACGAGACAACGAGAAAGAGACAGTGTGCCAATGCTCCTGAAAAACAACGACATAACCCAATAGGGATCCAGGATGAAGGCTCACTTCAACAAAAGTAAGGACAGTCAGACCCAAGACCTTTTTCCTTGAGTCCCCGCTCACCACAGAGTGAGAAGGGGGCATCGAAGGGAGGGTGGTGATTGGGGGTAGCCGGATGATGAAAAGACATGGGCCTGATGGTGGTGCTAGGGTGCACGGATGACGGCAACCACCAGGAGTGCATGAGTACGTCAGACCAAAAGCAAAAGAGTGGATGAGCGAGGCTCTAGGAGGCAAGGACACAACGGGTCACTCCACAGAATTGACTAACTCAGCAAGCCTTTGGATGACAAAACACTCCAATGAATGTATGGAGAAGACCACGGGGAGTCAGTTTTCCACTCCGGTGGTCCTTAGGGAGCCAGATGCTTGCACCACAATTTCAGACGTGCGCAGGACAAATATGTGCAAGCTACCCAAACCAATGCTGGTAGGGAGTGACAAGGCGATGCAAGGGACCACGGGGACTCTGTTCCGGACCCAGGTCATGTACAACATGGCCTCAAAGAAAAAATCCTCTGACAGGCCTGACTGTGCATGGTGCATAACCGCTTCAGAAATGGTGGAGTTCTAGCGCTTGGAGACACCATACTCCTCAGGAATGTAGGGCGCATGATTGTAATTTCAAATGCCCTGAATCTTCAGGAAGGGATCCGGCTCCTCCATAAACTCACCATCTTTGGCAGACCGGATACGTCAGAGGGGATGTCCACACTCATACTCAGCGGCAGGGAGCTACGCAAAAAATTCAGCGGATGCGTCGCTCTTCTTTCAGAAGGGAAACATCCATCAAACTGAGATTAGTCATTGCTGAGGGTGAGGGTATAACTACCTTCTTTCATTATATACTTGACTGGTAAGGGACCCACAAGGTCAAAATGGACCAGCTCAAGCGGGTGCAAGGCTAAGGAAGATGAGACATGGTAAGACAACTTTTTTATCTTGCCCTGGGTGAATGCATTTTGTTTTGGAAGGCCACTGAAAGGTAGCAAGGTCATGGCCAAGTGTGGGTTGCATGCAAGGCATACTCTAATTGACATAAGTTTAGACGTTGAAGAGAAAATAATGTAGGAGATGGGTATGCTACTGTGAAAAAGTGTTGTTTCCTTTTACATGCATCCGATCTAAAGAAAGGGGTGAGGACGCAGATGAAACATGAGTGACGTACCGCAAGTTGTCACGTGACTCTGCATGCAGCATCCACAACTAGAAAGAAAAAGAGTGACTTTGCCAACATCACAAGAGTGCAGAATATCCTTGCTCATGTGATCAAGGGTAGTGATGGACAGAACGTTGAGCTCAAGGCCAGGCACATAAAACACATCGGTGACATAGACATTACCAGACTAAAACTAAAAGTTGTGAACATCAACATCACGAACACAAAGCACCTGGTAGGATCCAGTCTAGACACTCTAGCCATCATCAATTGGGCCATGCATACAGAAATCCTAGTGGCACAACATCATGTAATGTGTAGCACTGGGGTACGATCATCCGAGGGCCATCAGGGTCATGGATAGAGGGTAACGTTGCACTGAGCGACCCGGCATGACACGAGCAGTAGGCATTATGTCAGAGATAAAGATGTAGAGCGTGCTTACTAATTGTCAAGAAACAAAAGATTATCAAGGAAGGGGATAAGAACACAATGGATCCCTTAAAAAGACCACTGCAAAGAGCAGTGTCAATCTGGGAGATGTCTATGACCTCCTGGCTAGCGGACATACAACTCATATTTCCCTCGGTTTGACAAGGGGGGATGCTAAAGGAGTGCACAATGAACCGTTCCAGCTGGCACTCACGAGCAGAGGGCCAAGGAATAACAAGGTATTGTAGTGTGGTCATGCCGGAGGACGGCAAAAGCGGAGGTTATCACGCTGGATTAGGAGCCCATGTAGCAACAGGCCCAACAGAATTCTGAGGAGGGACCAGGGACCAAGTCGTAATGCCGTGCTTCTCTTTATTGCAATGGGAGACGCTTTCTGCCTCAAAAATTATTTGCTCCTAGTAAGGATTTAAGAGGCTATTCTGCCACTCTGATGGTGTTGGGTCCCGCCCCAGTGCCACCTGACAGTTTACAGAGCACAACCGGATCCTCAACCCCTATATCGTGGCTACATACAACAACTTCATCATCCTCAAACTCATCGCCAGCAGTTCCTTGTTTCCCATTAGTGCATGAAACATGCTTGATTGTCTGGCCTTCATCAGTCATGCATGCATCTTCATCTATAGCAGCTGCTCCCTCCCTTTGAGTACCTTTTGATCCACGAGATTCAGAGACTCTCAGCACTGAGAGCTGAATTTTGTGTCCAGGGTTCACCTTATCTTCAGGTGGTCTAGATGGAGCATTTAGGGTCGCATTGTCAATCAGGGCTGTGTGGATGTTGGCTGGAATGAGCAATGGATTTCCATCACATTTCTACACATTTTTTTCCTATCATCTTGGGCTGGGTTGTGTGTCCTGGTGTTTTTTTCAGGCGCATTGCCAAGTTCCAAGTAACCTCACTTACCCATGTCTTGAGGGGCTTTTGGATCATTGAATCTGGAGCTAAGCACCACATGACCTTGTTGTGCACATCATTTTTGTCGTTGGGTTCTGTCGGCATTGTTTTGTCTGTCTGCACATCCTCTGGATAGATGATACAAGTGCACCANCGCTTGATGATTGGAACATGGAATTCATGTAGGCATCATCACCCCAAAACCATACACCATCAAAATAGTGTACATCACCAAACATCACACGTTTGAAGCATCAGTGAAGCTTCTACAAGCTTATCTGTACATTGTGTCACCCTTCGTGGAAGCTTCCGTGAAATTCATTGGGGCCCATTGTACAGAGGAAGAAATTTCTAGGGATCTCCTTTGAATCCACATACTTTCACATTAAGTTACAGTATGAAAGTACATCCAAGATGGAAGCTTCTACGTACTTTCAATGCTATCTAAGATATACGAGACATAGAGGTTGAAGTAGATAAAATTTTATGAGGCATGTGTATGAAGAAGTACATTGCTAGACAGATGATGTTTCATTCAAGCAGTGAAGTTGTGTACGTGAGACCCTGACACTTCCATGAAGTGTCTTCTCAGTATGAACTACTGTTTTCTCTAGACAAAGAAAGCCATAGACTTCTTTGTACCACTTCTACAACTTTCTCCTCACTGTACAATAGTGTGTGTTATACCTTTTCTTGTTTTCACTCTTTCATAAACTCCCATCATACACTTTCCACGTTATAGGCGGAAGGATTTGGGGAGAGGGGTGGTTCCAAAAGACAAAATTGTACAAGGCATGTATATGAATAACTGTAGATCTCAAGAACTGACAATGATTTGACATTTTGCGTTTTTGCATTTGATAATCCAACTTAGAGTAAGCTAGTGTACTATCTCATGAAGTATTCATAAATTTCACTTTTCACCCTCTCATACACCCTCCTTGCAAACTTCTATGAATGTTCTCTTCTTTGGACACAATTTTACTTGTACATGCATTTTCATACCAATGTTTTTTCACTCTCTCGTTCACTCCCCTCATACATTGTCCACTCAAGGAGGGGGGGTGGGGGGGGGGGG
>SZWC01007507.1:74877-93963 GCA_023375785.1 Penium margaritaceum
GCAGCAGAAGCACATGGGAGTTTGCTGAGTGTTCCGGCTGGATTGAGGGTGCATCAAGGTTCTTTGGATTTGAACAAAAAAATCTCCAAAGGTGCTCATCCTCCACAGCACCTTGCATCTGTTCAGAGTACCATGCAAAGACATCGTCTCTCCCAAAGCTCCAAACCCTCTGCGCCAAGGAGACCTGGAGCCAGTCCCAGCACAGTCGCCGATGCACGTCCGAGGCTGGCCTTAATCACGGCACTCGGACAGAAAAAGAAGGAAGAGAGAAGAACAAAACACGGCTCCCTGGTGCACACCTTGATGCTTGCGTCAGATAGAACAAGCAAACAAGGGAAAAAGAGGAGCCTCGGATTCTCAAGCAGTCTGTCGGTGGTTTTGAAAGTTTCGAGCCTGATCAGACACCGCCGGGTTTTTGGTGGACGGTCCTCCGTCATAGCATGCGGACTGATCAGCACNGAGATTTTTCTCCCAAGAAAGCTGGATTGTTGGATGGAATTCTTTTATGTGTCATATGCTTTAGTACAGCGTTGGATGTAGTCCAAATGAGATTTACACAGAGAAGATACCAAGACCATGAGAGGATTCACGTTCTTCTCGGAAAATTCCTCCTTCTTTGTTGCCTTCATTACCTCGAGCAATCTCTTGTGTGGATGTGGATGTCATAGTGCCGTTGCCAAAATGTAAGCCCTGGTACACACATGAATATTTGGATTGGCTGGTCTCTGTCTGCTTCACTATGGCACTGTATTCTACTCCAAAAACTTCAAAACATACCATGACAATCTCTCAAGAAATCATTCAGATTTCATACAAGAAATAAAATGAAATGTCTTCATTCAAGATTCTTTGGTCCGGCTCATCATCTTGTTTCTGATGAAGCAAAAAAATGTGGATTGCAATCACTGTTCAGGCCTTTGAAGAATTCAATAGTCCAGCATTTGTCCTGGCATGCACAGGGGCAACACATGGCACGGACTATTCTTTGCACTTTCAAGTAGGAACCCCTGCGGACAGACCATGTGCATCCCATGCAAGAGAGGATTGCCTTCACAACTGTTGATGCCGAGGCCCAAAGTGAAGATAGCATACGGACTATTCTCTTTTTTTTTGTTTTTTTTGTGAGTGGCTTTTAAGCAGCCTAGCTGCAATTCATCGTTTCTTCCCATGCCTTCTGTTCTTCTTTCCCTGTTCTCCAAACGTGGCTCATAGGTCTGAATCAATCTTTTTGTCTTTTGCATGTTTTTCCTTCTCTCTTTTCCTTCTTTCCTTTTTTCCACCTGGAATGTGAAGGGATTCAGACTAGGCACGTTGAAGAAATGTTTGAGCGCAGTGATGTTTTCTCGTGGCTTATTGCTTCAACTTTGTGTAGCGGTAGAAGATAGAGGGTCTCATATGTACAATTTTTTTTTTCCAAAAGTCCATCTTTTTGGCTACAGAGTGCAGCAGAAGCACATGGGAGTTTGCTGAGTGTTCCGGCTGGATTGAGGGTGCATCAAGGTTCTTTGGATTTGAACAAAAAAATCTCCAAAGGTGCTCATCCTCCACAGCACCTTGCATCTGTTCAGAGTACCATGCAAAGACATCGTCTCTCCCAAAGCTCCAAACCCTCTGCGCCAAGGAGACCTGGAGCCAGTCCCAGCACAGTCGCCGATGCACGTCCGAGGCTGGCCTTAATCACGGCACTCGGACAGAAAAAGAAGGAAGAGAGAAGAACAAAGCACGGCTCCCTGGTGCACACCTTGATGCTTGCGTCAGATAGAACAAGCAAACAAGGGAAAAAGAGGAGCCTCGGATTCTCAAGCAGTCTGTCGGTGGTTTTGAAAGTTTCGAGCCTGATCAGACACCGCCGGGTTTTTGGTGGACGGTCCTCCGTCATAGCATGCGGACTGATCAGCACCAGCCGACGGAAAAAACACCGTCCGAGCTATTCTCATTCTCATTCTCATTCTCGTCGCCAGATTCCTTTAAGTAGCCCTGGCTGCATCAGGGCTCTACGAAGGCGACCGATCTTCCTTCCTGATTGGACCATTGGTGTGTATGTAGGTAGCGTTTCGAAAATCATGTTGGAAGGCCACCTCCAGGGCTGCATCTGAGGGAATGGCTCTGGGTTGGGAGGAAAAGAGAGTGGGTGGAGCTGGTTCTGCCAAAAGGCCTTTAGGCCTCAAGCCCTTGGCTTCCAAGAAGACTAGAATATTCAGTGCTGGATTCACCATGGTCGGTATGGTGAGGATGGAGTTGGTGGCTGTGGAAGTGTTGGAGGTGGTGGTCATCCTCAGTCCCATGAGAGTGACTGAGATGAAGGGAATGGGAGTGGCGCAGGTCATGGGGTGCACCATGGTGGTCTCGATCTTGATGACGTGAATGATAAAGCTGTGGATAATGACGACGTGGAGTACGGTCACAATGGATTAAATCTCATTCCTGCCACTCCTGGCCGGAGCTATCGGCCGGCGAGCAGCTGTGAGAAAGGACAAGGTTGGTCTGGGACAGGTGGGACCTGCTGCTAGAGGAGGGGACGTCGAAGGAAGATCGGCGGCGCATTTTGAGGCTGTGCCTGCGTGTTGCTGCCGCTGCAGCGTATTGAGGCCGTGCCCGGTGCAACAGCAGCAACCAGTCGGATTCCGTGTCCCCGTCCAATCTGAAACTCCTCTCTTCCTCCGCCCGGGAGTCATACGAGGTGCTGCTCCTGCTTCTCCACTCGCGTGGACTACTGCTGCTCGAACTGCTCGACATGCTGCTCTCGAGCTCGTCCACAAACTGCTGGCACTTGACGGCCGACAGCTGGCGTTGGATTGTGAGAAGCTGCAGCTTGCCCTCCAGCGCTTTCAGCTCCACTTCCTCCCTTAGCTCGCGGGGAGTCGAGGAGCGAGACGACTCAACGTGCTGGGATGGCGATGCACGATTTGAGCGGTGGGGGTGGTGGGGAGTCGGGCTCAAGGGGGCATGAGCGTTGAACTCCACGCCCTTTCGTGGCCCCCAGGACGCCGATGCGCGCGGCGATTGCGAGTCAACATCACGAGATGTCGAGGCGCAAACCGAGCCGTGCATGTGGCGATCTGGGCCGTGTGGGCTCGAGTCGCCATTGGAGGATGCTGTGGGCAACGGGTAGAGTGAGAGGCCAGCCATGGCGCAGAACGTTTCCTGGATGCAAGTTGAGCCTGTTTCGTTCTTTTTGCGCTTAATCCTTGGGGCGTAGGAGGATGGTGACGACGGGGGGAGATCTTGTTCACCGCTACTTCACGATCGCTCTGGTGCAACTTGTGGGCGTTATATCATGCTCTGTCCCATCGCCCTTGTGAGGAACTCGATCCACAGTTGCTTTGCAGCTTAGAGGATTAGTGTGCTAGCGTCTCCTCCCAACCCCTCTTCGGCCTCACACTCGCCTGACAAATTTCCCCCTCCTCCTAGGCCACTTTTCCTGTCCCTCAGCCGGCCCCCACACGTCTGTTCAAGAGGGGAGCTCAATCATGTGGTCACCATCAGCCTGGGTCCCACTTCGCATCGCGGCTTGCAGGGACTGTAGCGGAACCGCGCAGCCCACAGAAGCGCGATTCTGCAATTTCGACGAAAGAATTAGGATCGAGCTTGATTCATCTAGCGGTAATGAGCGTAGTTCATTTTCCAAGTAGCCGCGTGCCACAAGCTTCATCCTGCCAGTATCCACGTGCGGCACGATGCAGGAGCGTGGGGTCCACCGGTACCACATAGCATTTACAGTGTCTTGTGGAAAAGATAGGGTGCAACGTCGGAGATGTCTCAAGATCTTGAGAAAGACCATGCTTCTGCAGGGGGCTCTTCGACTAAAGCGAAAGGCCACTTGTCACCGTCGCAAGATCATATCGATGTGGTTCTCGTTCATTTTGTGAGGCTAGAAAGAGGTACGTTTGCTGTGTCCAAAGTCTACGCGATGCATGCTGGAGAGTGAAGAAGGGTCCAGCCAGAGATCTGGCGTGCTACGATTCTCAACGAGAGCGATAAATTTCTTGCCAAGGCCATACGGGTATCGTACAGGATCGATGGGACAGGAGTAATTTGGAGCTCAAATCGTCGAGTGCAAAATCGGCTATCGGCCTCTTCAAAAGGAGCAATATGACGAAGCGTTGGCAGTTGAAATGGCAGTCCCATCCTTCCACGCTAGTGGAAGTTCAACCATCGTGGTGCACAACATTGAAAAGAGAAATTCTGAACAGCTCCTACAAGTTACAGCCCTGTCAGCAGCCATGCTCCGAATCTTGGCCATGGTTTGAGAAGCGAGAGAATCGTTTTCGCACCTTCCACAAGTTCCCAACCCCTCAGGCACACAACAGCAATCATAGCTCTTTCGTACAACATGAGCGTCCATAAAGGGTAAGTTACTGCACGTGAAAAGAAGGCGTGGCACCAAACGGTGGGGCTTAGGAAAGGATTCGTATTCACCTCGCGCAATCTCACCTAGAGGCCCAAAATCCTTAGCGCTATCCAGTCATCAACTTTGGTGACGTGCATTTCTTGGCCATCCCATGTTAGAGGCATCGACTATCCTTTCCGTGGATGGTAGGAAGGTGTGCACGGCTGGAAGCGATCCAAGAAATCGACCAATTTGGGGTGCGGCTGGTTGTCGCTGAAATCGACAGCGGTGGATCGATTCTGTGCGGCTGGATTGCTGGGTTGGATAGGTGGACCTGCGAAACTCACACGTGCATACATTCATCATGAGATGGGCGTTATAGCTCATATATCCGTGCAAGCATCTACATAAGCCTGAGATATCTGCAAGATGCATAATGATCCTACTATATCCAGAAATTAAAAAGGAAAACTTCCATGCCCACTTTCATGGCCATGCCCGATATTATGCCGAAGTGAGCGTAGATGGTGGACAGGTCGAAGTTGCAGGGCTAAACACGATTTAGAATTAGGGACACTCGAGCAATTCATGATTAGTGGTAAGTGTACTTTGATTACAAGTGTCCAAATGATCGAACATAAATAAACGAGTGTTGAATTATGAATAAGGCATATTCGGGGTCGTTGGGTTAATTTTCGAGCAACGAGTGTGGAGTCGCGTCATGAGTCGTCGGATTCGAGAAATTCTGCCGAGAAATCCAGGGGCTTCAAGGATCAACAGCAAAGATGCAAGATACATCTTCACAAATGCACATTTTTCTCAGTGCGTTGAAAAGTCAACCAAAAGGACTTGACACTTCTGTTGTGATTTGTGACGTTCCGGTCCACCTGTACAGTTTACTGTGACCACTCGGCTGTGTCCATACTTAAAAAATGTGTGGAAGCTTCTAAGTGATATTGCCGCTGACTAGGCGTCAGCGCCAGGTCACATGTTGACGACAGTCACAAATCATGCACACAATGGCAAGGGTCTGGCTAGGGGACACAACGCAAAGTGTCAGAATGCTTCAAACAGCATTTGCAGAGAGAGATGACAAATGACAAGCCCATGGCATAGGTACCTGCCGCGGCGCACGGCGGGTGTCGCACGCGGCAGTGCAAGGTCTGTCCTAAAACCGGCCCAAAACCACTGTTTTGATCGTAACTCAGCGTAGAAAATTCATAACGATACGCCGTCTGAACCTAAACGTGCAAAATCTCAAGCCAGGCGCTACGACTGGTTGCATGCATGCATCCGGCAACAAACAGTGGACACACAATGAAAATACATGCAAATCATGCCCACGACCAATCCACCGATAAAATCCTACAAGCTGCACAAAAACTACAGAAGGTCCTAGACAGCATCCAAGACTCTGGGGTGACTGTCGGTGAGCTCCGAGCAGGTAGTCCACAACCAGACGATGCCCCGGTGCCACCTGGGTGTGCATCAGGGATCTGCACCAGCATGGACACGGCCGAGTGGTCACAGTAAACTATACAGGTCGACACGGACGTCACAAATCACAACACTCCCCTATGACCCGATAGTATGCATGTCCATACACATGTAGCACTGAAAAGAGTGCAACAACAAGTGCAAAAACGGTCGTGACACTGACACAGACACACCCCGTACTCAACCACTCTCAGGCAAGGGGCGAAGCCCAACGGAACGAATGGCCACGAGAAACTTCCCGCGCGCCAGTGCCTTCGTCAAGAAGTGTGCACGCTGCATGTCAGTGCCGACCCATATAACGGAGATCACGTGTCGCTCCACAAGATCACGCACGAAGTGATGCTCAACCGCAATGTGCTTCGTGCGAGCATGAAATTCACCAGAGCTCTCCGCAATGTCAAGAGCACTCTGGTTGTCACAACGAAGTACAATTGCGGACACTGACTGACCCAGCTCAAGGAACAGGCGTTGCAGCCACATTACCTCAGCAGCCCATGCACCCAGAGCAAGATACTCTGCCTCCAAAGAGCTACGTGCGATGCAGCCCTGCTTCCCACTGCGTCAGGACACAGCGGTACCACCGAGCAGGAACACGTAGCCGGTGCGACTGCGTCCATCTGAGCTCCAGGCCCAGTCGCTGTCGGTGTAGCCATCAAGAACCACCCAACACTGCCGGCGAAAGCAGAGTCTGAGGTACGGCGTGGAAACCACGTACCGCACCACTCGCAAAGCCGCCTTGAGGGCTCTAGCACGTGGAGCCTTCAAAATCTGTGCAAGGAGGTTGACGGCAAAACCGATGTCGGGGCGTGTAGTAGTGGCCTGGTACATTAGAGATCTGATAAGGCGGAGGTACAAGGTCACATCCACTATCTCCCCCACCTGAGTGGGATCCTCCACCTTCAGGGCGTCCTGCCCGTCAAGTGTGAGAGATATGGAGGACGTTGGCACTGCGCCGAGGAGGTCACTGAAACGCTACCCCACAATGCGTGCGTATTGGGCCTAATGCAATAGAAGCGTCCGGTGTTTGCGGTCTCGTACAATCTCCATGCCAAGAAACACTGCTGCAGGACTAAGGTCCTTCATCTTATAGGCAGTATGGAGGACCACCTTGGCCTCCTTCACGACCTCCATGGAAGGAGACGCGATCACGAGGTCGTCCACATACACCAGGATGGCAGTGAACCGCTGAGGCGCCTGTCCGATGAAAGGAGAGGGATCTACGTCGCTCTGTACATATCTCGCATGAGTCAAAGTGCCTGTGATCTCCCTGTTCCAGCACCGAGGAGACTGTTTGAGTCTGTACAAGGACTTGCGCAAGGGCCAGACCTTGTCACCATCCTCAAAGCCTGGTGGCTGGGCCGCGTAAATCTCCTCATCTAGAGAGTCATGGAGGAACGCATTGTTCACATCCAATCTGGTGCTGTTCCCAGTCATGCTGAGCCACCACACCAAACAGAGCGCGAGCTGAGGTCATGCGGCCGATAGGGACAAAGGTGTTAGTGTAATCAACGCCCTTGATCTGAGAGTACCCCTTGACGACCAAGCGAGCCTTGTGGTGCTCCAGTGAGGCATCCGGCTTCACCTTCTTGCGAAAGACCCACTTGACCTGTATCGCCTTCCTCCCAGGTGGAAGGTCGACTAGCTCGTAAACTCCGTGCTCTCAGATGGCACGAAACTCATCCTCGCAGGCGGCACGCCAGGCATCGGCATGCTGTGATGAGAGGGCGTCCCTAAGTGTGCCCGGATCAGGCGCCAACGAGGGAGAGCTCTGAGTGGCGAGTGCACACGCCTCAGAACTGGGCTNTGAAGTTTCGGTCTGATTGCAATACTGCAGCTGCCTTGAGCTGCTGGTTCACCGTCACACAGGTCGCAGGCTGTCTTGCATGTGGATCCTGTAAAACACGATCATCATCATCATCATCATCATCATCATCATCATCATCATCATCATCATCATCATCGTCGTCGTCGTCGTCGTCGTCGTCGTCGTCGTCGTCGTCGTCGTCGTCGTCGTCGTCGTTGCCGTGAGAGATCTCAGTATCAAGACCATTTTCAACTTCCTACCTTTGCAGCAGATTGGCATCATGACTTCAGCCAATCGCAGCCTTCTTGGTCAACGGGAAGCCAGAGTGCATTTTTTTCAAGGAAATGATTACGCACGCTGGGCACTTGATTTTGAAATCCTCCTGATGTTCAAGGGTCTGTGGATAACTGTGTCTCCTGATTCAACTGTCAAGNTGGTGCTCCAGTGAGGCATCCGGCTTCACCTTCTTGCGAAAGACCCACTTGACCTGTATCGCCTTCCTCCCAGGTGGAAGGTCGACTAGCTCGTAAACTCCGTGCTCTCAGATGGCACGAAACTCATCCTCGCAGGCGGCACGCCAGGCATCGGCATGCTGTGATGAGAGGGCGTCCCTAAGTGTGCCCGGATCAGGCGCCAACGAGGGAGAGCTCTGAGTGGCGAGTGCACACGCCTCAGAACTGGGCTTGACGACCACAAGGTCAGTTGCTGCATCACAAGCGGTACGAAACTCGCAAGTGACGAGATCGTGCCCTACGGGACATGCTTGATGTACCTCTGTCTGATCTGTACGGACACTCAGGCCGAGGACCTTTGTGCCGGGATCGCCACTCGCAACGCTGCGAGTGGAGCGCTTGGGTGCGGGACCTGACTGTTGGAATTCTGGTTGCCATCACAAACCGGCAGATCCAGAATCTTCAACAAAGCTGTGGGGTATCCGATAAATATCAGAGGTGTATGGATATACCAAGCAATATGGTGTGCGAGCAGTGACGACCACCTACCTGTTCACCCTCGCAAGACATCTGCTGGACAGGTTCTCTTCCCACCAAGTTATCGGACCAACTACTATCCGCTGGTTGTCCACCGTCTGGCAAATCGACGGTTTGCATGATACATCCATGTCATCGAACAGCATAGCACATGCACAGGCATCCAAAGCAANCTTGGGCTGTGGAGATGGCGAACGCTCCAAGTAATATCACACTACATATAGCATAGACCGTTTCTGTTATTGTTTAACTGTTCCTTAGGCTCCTGTCAGCGAATGTACCATAGATGAAGTTCTTCGTCCTTGGGAGTTAATGAATGAGATCCATTGTATCTGGTCCCTCTCATGTGTGCAAGAACTTGAGCTGACATCTGAAATCTCACGCTGACCTCTGCTGGCCTGATCCTAAATTTCAACAATTGGTATCAGAGCAGGTTCCAACATGTCAACGTGGATTTCTGTTTTGGTTCTGCCAAGGACGTTTAGGAGACCACACCCACTGTCTCTGCTGGTTCCTCTGCTGGAGAAAAGCAGTGGTTTTCTTGGGACGCGCCAGCCGCCCCTGAAACTTGGTTGAAGTTTCGGTCTGATTGCAATACTGCAGCTGCCTTGAGCTGCTGGTTCACCGTCACACAGGTCGCAGNCATCATCATCATCATCATCATCATCATCGTCGTCGTCGTCGTCGTCGTCGTCGTCGTCGCCGTTGCCGTGAGAGATCTCAGTATCAAGACCATTTTCAACTTCCTACCTTTGCAGCAGATTGGCATCATGACTTCAGCCAATCGCAGCCTTCTTGGTCAACGGGAAGCCAGAGTGCATTTTTTTCAAGGAAATGATTACGCACGCTGGGCACTTGATTTTGAAATCCTCCTGATGTTCAAGGGTCTGTGGATAACTGTGTCTCCTGATTCAACTGTCAAGCCAAATCCCAAGACTGCTGCCTCTGAAGAGCTTCGAGGGTGGCGGATAAAGCAGGAAATGGCATTCTCTCTTCTATATACTCACGTTGCTGACAAGTACAGAGCTTTGCTTCAAGAAAGCAATCCAACATGTGACCCTGCAGTAGCATGGACGACATTGCAGAGTTTTATGAGTCCTGGAAACCAGCCTCAAATACCCTACCTCCTCTCGCAGTTATGGCTTGCAAAGATGGCAAAGACCCAGAGATTTGAAGACTATTGCCTTTACATCAGATCCTTGGTGCTGCACTTGAGTAAACTTGGTGTTCAAATCTCAGAAAAACAGTTCGTGAACAAGATTGTCACTTCTTTGCCATCCCGTCTGAAAGCCATCGCCTCCAGCAGCTTAGCTGAAAAGACTGACACTTGTAAACTGAGGAAAGACTTTCTTCAAAGTCTGGATCATGCCTGGCAAGGGGTTACATCGACGCATGAAGATGTCATATCATTGAATAAATGGATCAGGCACATTATCAATGTTGACAGTAACATTTTTCAGCAGGAACCAGTTTCTGGTCAATCGTTTCAGTCAACAGGTAACTATGAGATGCTTTCAGCAACTGCAAGAAAGCTCCCCTATGCCAAGAATCAGCAGGTGTGCTGGAAGTGTAAGAAACCAGGCCATGTGCAGCGGCTTTGTCCGTTGAAGACGTTCATGTGCAAATCTTCACCAAGTGGCCCCACACCTGGCCAACCAAGTCAAACAGATGCCGGTGACTTTGTGTCATCAGAAAGGGTGGCCATGGAAGAATTGGTGTTCTGCGCTGATGACAGCCATTGTCAACAATCTAAATGTGATCTCCAGGGGAACACATTTTACACTCCAAACTCATGCATAAAAGATCCCTCTGCAAGCACCATAGTGGCTCCGCGCAGTCCCGAACAAAATCCAGCTTCAGTTTCCCTACCTGATCCAGCTGTTTCAGCTAAATCAGCCCAATGGTTGGGCTGTGCCACCTCTGCTCCTGATACTCTGGCTGCATCTTCTTTCACAAAGTCTTCATCCTCCACTCAAGACGATTTCTTTCCACCTACAAGGAATTTGCTCTCTTCGTCAGCCTCATGTGCCACAAAACCATGGCTCTTTTCTACAGCCACAGCCTTAGTAGCATCAAGTGCAGATCCGGCCCTCCAAATGTCTTCAGCTTCAGATTCAGGTTCAGTTTTTCTCTCCGCTTCAGATAGGACGGTATCAACTTCAGCTTCCATCGCATCGGCCTCAGTTCCCACTTTGAAGGCATCAACTTCACCTTCACAGCCATCTCCAACCTCAGTCTCAGTTTCAGCTTCAGCCGGTTCAACTTCACCTTCGGCGGCCTCTGAGTCAGCTTCACCTTCAGCCGCCTTAATGATTTCGGATTCAGCTCCATCTTCCCGTACATCCTCAGCTTCTGCTGCAGCTATATTCTCAACAGCTTCGTCCTCAAAGTCACTGTTGCCGAGCTGGAAGCATCTGGAAAAACCAGCACCTCCACTCTGCCTCCCATCATTCACAAACCCGTTCTGGTCATGGGTCTCTTGGCACTACAGACGCTGATCTGAACGGATGGACTGGTTCTCACGGAGGGGAGCATATTCTGAGAACCAATCCATCCGCATAAGATGAACCAGTAGAAATGACTAGGGGCAAGAGGCTGCGGTGCGAAGGAGTGAACAGAAGCGGCAAGGAGCAAACGTGTGGACATGTGGCAGCGGCGACCAGCAGCGATCACTGGCAGGGAGTGGAAAGCAGCAACACGCGGCAGTGACCAACAAAAAGTGACGGTGCGCAGCAGCAGAACAGCAGGACAGCAGGGAGCGGTTCACCAGAAACAAAAGAAGTGGGAGTGGACTTGCATGAGTGGAGAGCAGTACGGGAGTAACAGCAGCAGCCAAATGGAAATGGTGCATGGATAGGGCTAGGAATGAGAAAGAAGCACGGGCAGAACATTGGTGAACAGTACAAGGCAGAAAATGTGGATGCCACCTTATCTCGACTGCTGCCGTTCCACTTGGTCTCTGCGGAGGGGTGTGGATACACATCGAAGGAAGCAGCTTGAACTCAGAGTAACAGCGGGGGAAGAGCAACATGAGTGGACCTGGTAGGATCAGGAGCATCAGAGGCGAGGAAGAAGCGGGCAGCTGCGTATCAGGTGCACAGACAGAGACAAACCTCCACCACCAGCAGCAATGCGTCATGGCAAGGAGCAGGGGTCGGTAGTAGACAGGAACAGGAGAAGAGTGCGGCAGTAGATAAGCGACAGGACACTAGGAGAGGGAGGAGAGCAAGCCAACAGGGGTTGTGAGCAAGCGGGAGATGTGGGCTGTAGAGATCAGCGCAAAATGTGGCGAACTGCACTGGCTAGTGGCGACGGTGAGCATCGACGGAACAGGTCAGCTGCAGCGGCTAACAGGCAACTGTGGCCAGCAGCTAGCACGAGAGGAGAGCAGCGGATACGCAGCACAAGCAGCGGACCAACAGGTGGCAAGCAGATCAGCGGACAGCACCAGGAGCAGGCCCGCAGCGGTACAGCGACAGCAGCACGAAGGAATAGCACGCAGGAGCGGCAGGTAGCGGGAAGTATCGGCAACAAGCAAGAGTTAGCAGAGGCAAGCAACGGCAGCGGATAGCGGCGATTGGCAGCACACAGTGGCAAGCAGCAGCGATCAGCAAAGAAGCAAGCAGCTGTGAGCAGTTGTGAGTGACGACGGGGAGAGAAGGGTTGGAGTAGCAGCAGAGTGGGACAAGCAATGTACTTTCCGCACAACAGTCGGGGAAGAAGGCATCGCAGGGTGAGAAGCGCTTCGTTCAGTCAACAAGTACGGAGGGGCTGTTCATGTCAAGATGCGGAACTCTACTCCAACATGGAGCGCAATGTTTCTGAGGAGAGATTTCTTTTTCTTTATCCGTTCGGCAGGGCGGGAAATGGACCGTGGCTTTGACAGAAAAATGTTAGCAAGATGAAGGGCGCATATGGAGGGAGAGCAATCGCCAAAATTGTTGGGATACACACAAAACAATGGCATGTACGGAGGGGATGGATTGCCGGCTTGTGTGGCACGGAGGGGTATGTTGGAATTCTGGTTGCCATCACAAACCGGCAGATCCAGAATCTTCAGCAAAGCTGTGGGGTATCCGATAAATATCAGAGGTGTATGGATGTACCAAGCAATATGGTGTGCGAGCAGTGACGACCACCTACCTGTTCACCCTCGCAAGACATCTTCTGGACAGGTTCTCTTCCCACCAAGTTATCGGACCAACTACTATCCGCTGGTTGTCCACCGTCTGGCAAATCGACGGTTTGCATGATACATCCATGTCATCGAACAGCATAGCACATGCACAGGCATCCAAAGCAAATGAAAAGGCCTCTCTTTGGCTGTAGAGATGGCGAACGCTCCAAGTAATATCACACTACATATAGTGTAGAACGTTTCTGTTATTTTTTAACTGTTCCTTAGGCTCCTGTCAGCGAATGCACCATAGATGAAGTTCGTCGTCCTTGGGAGTTAATGAATGAGATCCATTGTCTCTGGTCCCTCTGATGTGTGCAAGAACTTGAGCTGACATCTGCAATCTCACGCTGACCTCTGCTGGCCTGATCGCAGGGCTGACCGCAGTCTCCGAGACAGGCACGACCACATCCGGTGAGGACTGAGGCACATGGACAGGTGATGCAGTGGGAGGAGAGGCTGGTGAGTGGATGGGAAATGCAAGACTGGGAGTGGCAACAGGACCGCCCACAGAGACAGGAGTACCGGTGGACAGAGGGACAGCATCATGGGTGTCTATGGGGCGCGAGGGTGTAGGTGAGGAGATAGGCTGGACGGGAGAGGTCTCTGGGCCGACAGCGATGATCGCCGGGTCATCAAGAGTCGGAGACCGAGAAGTAGAGGGGGCTCGAACGGACACATCAGCCAGACAAGAGGTGCTCATAGGCTCAAACTCCCCCATCCGTTAAGAAACCTCACACGTAGGAACGTGTGTGATAGACATCGACACAATCGAGGTCAGATCGTAGTAGGTGAGAGACTCAAGGAAGAGCACATCGTGGGAGTCAACAATGCAACGACGGGCGGGGTCCCAAAAACGCCAGGCCTTCGACCGCGGGGAGATACCAACAAAGGCACACAAGCAACCCCGCGGAGAGACCTTGGACCCCTGCTGATCCTTCGTGTACCAAACGGAAGCCACTGAGCCCCAGACACGAGCAAGATGCAGATCGACACGGTGGCCAAACCAGAGCTCATACGGTGTAACGTGGTCCGGAAGAGGACCGTGTGGGAGGCGGTTCCAGACCCACGTCATGTAGGCAAATCCTTTGAAGGCGAAGGATTTCGGGAGACCGCATTCAGACCGCATAAGATGAACCGCATCCTCCATGGTGCGGTTCCAGCGCTCATAGACACCGTTCTGCTGAGGAGTGGCAGGAGCAGAGACCTGGTGAGAAATCCCGCGCTCGGCAAGGAAACTGTCCATTTCGCCAAGAAACTCGCCGCCGCGATTTGAGTGGAAGGTGTGCAGCGAGTGGCAAGACAAACGCTCTGCCATCACTAGCCAGAGACGAACCGCGAGAGCGGCATCACTATTCTGGCGCAGGCTGTAGACCCACCGCATCCGGGTGAAGTCATCGGTCAAGGTCAGGACATATCGGCCCCGATCTGATAAGGATTCGAGAGGGAGAGGACCGAGAAGGTCCGAATGGACCAGCTCGAGGGGGCGAAGGGCTCGAGAACGGGAGTCAGGGTAGGTGCAGCGATGCATCTTATCGTGAGCGCAGAACAGACAATCGGTCTTGGACGGCTTCTTGAAAGAGGCTGTGTCAAGACCGAGGGCGGGCTGTGTCCTAATGAGCTTCGATACAGTGTCGGAGCCCACATGACACAGATGTCGATGCAGGAGGCATTGATGCTCAATAGACAGGACACCAGTGACGAACACACGAGAAGGAGGGGCAGGGGACCAAGGAGAAGAAGAGATCCGAGAAAAACAATACAGATCATCCACAACAGAGGCACTAAGAACAACAGTGCGAGTATCAAGAGCAATCACTGTCGCAGAGTCGGCAGTGTGCTCCACAGAGAGTCCCATCAAAGTACAGGCACATAGAGAGGGCAAGCTGAGCTCAAGGTCAGGCACAAAAAGCACGTTGGAAAGATAAAAGGGGCTAGACGGACCATCAAAGCACACAGCCCCTGTTGAATATGTTTGCCCCTTGTTCAGTCTTGTATGACGGATCAGGAATGCTCTGCCCCTTGTGGAGGTATGACCCCTGGATTTTTTGTAGGGTGACTCAACTATGCTCTGTCTCATGTGAGATATGACCTATGAGTACACCATGTAGGTGAGTGGTTAACTTGGCCATTTTGTTGATTTGGCCAAGTGAGAGGTCATGAGTTCGATCCTGGCTCCATGCACATCTTGGTTGTTTTAGAAGCTTCCTAGAAAGAAAGTCCATTGCTTCTGGGAAGCAACACGGCTGATCAGTCACCTTGGCACAAGGATGCTTATGTGTCAAGCCCACAGCGCAAGTCTCTTGGTGATGTGGCAGGGTCAAGCCACTTCTGAGGAATGTAATTTTGAGTTCTAGGACTGGACAAAAAGCTATAAAAGGACTTGTCTTGCATGCTGATCAGTTATCCCTTGCTTGATGCTCTCTTGCGTAATGACGACTTGAGCTCTTCTTGAGATGTGATGCTAAGGCGTTAGTACTCTTGAAGGTGAAGTGTATGCCTCATTAAGTTTGGGGTGCACGACACATACCTGCAAAGGAAGAAGGTGTAAAAACCTTTGTGAGCTTTTCTGGTTTCGTTGCTTCTCTGCCGGAGGTGGTTAGCTCAGTAGCTAACAAAGGGTTATGGGCCCACTCCTCCGGTTAGAGAAGTTTCACGCACGCAACCGCCAAAGTCACAAGCAGTGAGAGCGCCTTCGCTCTCACCCATCCTCTCTGTTTGCAGATCAATCATCAGCCAGAGGGGAATGCAACACATCTGCACCTTTCTGCCTTGGGAGCTGACATCAGCCTACATCAGCCTACATCAGCCTACATCTGCTTGCATTGGCCAACGTGAACAGGGCCACCAGTTGCCTCTTCTCACCAACAGCCTACAACGGCCTCAAACACAGGTGCATCGGCATCAACAACAGGTGCAGCAGCTGTAGCAGTTGTACGTCTAGGGATGGCAGGGACAGGGGAACCAGGGAATCATTCTCCCATCCTCAATTTTGATGGAGAGGGATTTGCTCTCTGGAAGTGGCAGTTTGAGATCATCATGGATGATAGAGACTTGCTAGGATATTTCAACGGAAGTATCCCAGCACCAAAGGAGGAGGGTGCTGACCTTGTGGCATGGGTCAAGCTGAACAAGAAGGCTCTTGCCGTTCTCGTGTCCTCCATATAACCCTCAGTCCTCTCACACATCAGCGGTTGTAAAGTGGCAGCCGCGGCATACGCCAAACTGGGCAAGGTGTTTCAGTCCTCCTCACTTGCCAACCATCTCTTCATTCTACAAAACCTCATCAGTATGAGGCTTGGTGAAGGGGAGGATGTCTCCACCTTTATGCAGAAGTTTGAGACTCTCTTGCAACAAGCCAACGGCATGGGGTGGGACCTGAAATCCGATATGCAGGCCATGATTTTTCTGATGACGCTGCCGGGGAGCTGGGATCCCATGATCATAGTGATTGGAGGGTGGACCGAAGAGCAAGTATCCTACACCACCGTCTCCGAGTATGTGCGGAATGAAGCCATGCGTCGCAGCAGTAGTGAGGCAAACATGGCTGCCTTTGCCTCACAAAGTAGCGGTGCCTTTCGTAATACCTCCTCCTCTGGATACAAGGGAAACAACGGCACTAGTGGAAGGGGTCCAAAGCATCAAGGAAACTGCCATAACTGTGGTAAGGCTGGACACTGGGCTCGGGAGTACCCGGCACCCAAGAAGGAGGGAGGAGACGAGGATGAATAGCGAGGGGGACATGGTGGGAAGGATCCCACAAGCTTGATGGCCGAGTGTGCCTCCAACAAAGGGAGGGCGATACTCAGGCCAGGAGCTTACGGCCTTGACTTGGGTACAAACGAGCACACCACTTATGAGAAGAGAGATTTCATCTCTCTTGCTCCATGCAACAAAAACTTCAGAGTCGCCAACGGCAAGGTTGAGGCAGCTAAGGGGATTGGTGACAAGCTGGTCACAGTGGGTATCAACGGTGCGAACTCCGACCTCAAGCTAAAGGGGGTAGTCTACTTGCCCTCCTTCATAGCCAACCTGCTCTCTGTCTCTAAGATAACCGACCATGGCNCATCTCTCTTGCTCCATGCAACAAAAACTTCAGAGTCGCCAACGGCAAGGTTGAGGCAGCTAAGGGGATTGGTGACAAGCTGGTCACAGTGGGTGTCAACGGTGCGAACTCCGACCTCAAGCTAAAGGGGGTAGTCTACTTGCCCTCCTTCATAGCCAACCTGCTCTCTGTCTCTAAGATAACCGACCATGGCATGACAGTTGTTTTTACAGAGAAGGAAGCAGTGGTAGTCCCTACCAAGGTCATCAGCATTTCCTACCTTGCCAAGAAGGTTGTTGCACAGGTCCCTCGCGTTGATGGACTCTACGTTTTGCAAACCAAGAAAACATCAACGGCTGAATCTTTGGCCGGGAGTGATGATGAGGAGAGCAACGATACAGACTCTGATGACGAAGGACATGTTGGAGCAGCGGAAGCAGTGGCACCGGGAGATTCAGCAACAAAACTAGAAGCAAATGCAGCCACCAAGGCTGTTCATTCTAGCCAGTGCACATCGTCGGAGAACCTGTGGCACAAGCGCTTTGGGCATGTGGCTCATCGCACATTGGTACTCATGGATAAGCAGGAGCTAGTACGTGGGATGGAGCAAGGTGATGAGGCGGAGGGAGCTAGGATCTTGTGTGAGCCATGCCTTCAAGGCAAGGCCAAGAAGAAACCTTTCAATTGTAATGGTACACGTGCTCTCGCACCCCTTGTCCTCATCCACTCTGACGTGTGTGGTCCCTTTCGCATACCGTCCAATGGAGGCAGCAGATAATTCCTCACATGCATCGACGACAACAGCCGCAAGGTCTGGATATACTTTCTCAAAAGGAAAAGTGAGGTGAAGGAGAATCTGCAAGCCTTTGTCGCTATTGTCGAGCGACAGATTGGAAGGAAGGTGAAGGCATTCAAGACGGATAATGGGGGGGAGTACGAAGCCTGCAAGGAGTGGCTCAAGACACAGGGCATTGAACACCAGAAAACAAATCCCTACTCACCTCAAAGCAACGGCGTAGCAGAGAGGATGAATCAGACCCTCCTTGGCATGACAAGGTGCATGCTCTTTGACGCCAAGCTGCCTCCTAGGTTCTGGGCTGAAGCAGCACACACGGCTATGTATCTTGTGAACCTCACACCTGTAGCAACTCTGCAAAGGAGAAGCAAGAAGAAGCAGACACAAAAGCTGAAGACACCTCAAGAAGCATGGTCGGGCAGGAAGCCGGACGCCTCCCATCTCAAGGTGTTCGGTTGCACCTGCTTTGCCAAGGTCTAGGCGGGTGAGGGTCTTGGAAAGCTGGATGCAAGATCACGAAAGTGTATTTTCATCAGCTATGACACCGCCCACAGAGCTTATAAAATGTGGGACCTAGGAGCTAAGAAGGTCATCCGCAGCAAAGATGTGGATTTCCACGAACGTTCAGTGAGTAAGGGAGAGCTTCTTGAACTTGAGAACACTCCAAAACAGGGAGAGTGGCTCACTCTTCTTGAGGAGGGAGACAAAACACCGGCACAATGGCATGGGCTGGGTACTACAGCAGGGAGAGAAGCTGATGAAGATGACTCGGAGGAATCAGCCTCCGAGTCCGACGTATCTGATCCTCTAGACCATGAGGAGGATACCTCTCCCCCCATCGACGATAAAACAAACCTACAGCCTCTACATCAACAACAACAGCAAGCAGGTCCAAGGAGCAGTTCACGTCTAAATGTTCCTCGGCAGCATTACGATGCAGATAGGGGTGAATGGGCAGGCTTCAACTATTCATTCATGGTTCAAGAGGAGCCAACGTCTGTCGCAGAGGCACTTGCGCGGCCTGACAAAGCTGAGTGGGATGAAGCAATTCGTAGTGAACTCAGCTCTATCGAGGAGAATGGGACATGGGTACTGGTGGACAGACCTGCCGGCGCTCATGTTGTGGGTTCCAAGTGGGTGCTGAAAGTAAAAAAGAAACAGGATGCTAAGATAGACAAGTACAAGGCACGAGTGGTAGCAAAGGGGTTCTCTCAACGGCCTGGCACAGAGTACGATGAGACGTTTGCTCCCGTTGTGACGTTTGCCTCCATCTGGTCAATGCTCGCCATTGCTCGTGCCAAGAACATGGAGGTCCACCAGATGGATGTCAAGACAGCCTTCCTTTACGGCAAAATTGACGAGGTACTAATGGAGGTTCCAGAGGGGGTTGATGCGCCCGAGGGCAAGGTGTGCAGGCTGGTGAAGGCGCTCTATGGGCTAAAACAAGC
>SZWC01007507.1:99522-115970 GCA_023375785.1 Penium margaritaceum
CCTTAGTGAAATTGTTGGTGGGAGGGTCAAAAGTTGCCAGTGTTTCAACTCCTTGAGAAGCCCTCACATTTCTGCAATTCGACCATGTTGACGTCTCGGCCCATAATGAGCGGCGTCATGGCTCCGTCCGGCAAGAAGGGAAAAAGGGTACTATATCCCTCTTCTTTCTCCTCAAGGGTCATGAGCCCACGTTCGTAGGCTATTGAGGACCTACGGAGCCAACAGGACGAGATGCGTCACCTACAGCGGGAGCAAATTCACGCCATCCATACACTCACCGAGCTTCTTCGAGGACATTCCACGACTACACGATAGACTTCTGAGGGAGCGGCCGGGGTCGCACCCTCTACACAACAGTCAGCTCCAGCACCGGAGGCAACAGCTGGAGCCAGCCCACCACCTCTTGATCCTTAGGACAAGGATCCAGACATGCCAGGCATGGAGGGCGACTCCCCCGAGCACGAGATTTGTGTGCTTCAGGAGTGTCTCTCGGCCCCCACACACATCCCGCTTTCCGGAGTTTCGATCATCGCCTGACCTCCACCCCAGCGACTTCCCTCTTCCTGGCATCTTTCCCATCTCTCGTCCTTCCCAGCCTGTGGTTGCTTTCGCTGCAGAGTGGCAACCCAAGGACTTGGAGACGCCGCCCCCACAGTATGTCAGCGAGGACGGCTTTGACTACTGGGAGATCCTCTTTCAGGTCTTGGCCACTTCAGAGGGCATGTGGCCCTACTACCACAGTTCATATCAGACTATGGACCGAGCTCAGGTGTTGACAGTGGCTAGGGCGATGCGCGGACTTCTGTACGCCATGCCGCGCGAGATCATCATCGACTTCCGCTCGTTCCTTGGCAAGGCAGGCGCAGGCACCGGCGCTCATCCACACGTCGCTTCTCAATATAGACCGTAGTGCGTGCACAGCCTGGAGCCCGCGAGTAATCCGCGCCCAGTCAAGCACCTACTGGCACTCGGTGTAGCGATGGGCGCCTCCACAGTTGTAGCAGTTAACGGAGCATCTACTGCTACTGCCCGATGACGGCTGCTGCTACGACTGCCGCTGGCTCGAGGCGCGCCTCTGTCGCCCCTTCTTCCCCTATGCTGCTGCCGAGTTACCTTGTGTCTGAGTCGGTGTAATCGGGGTGGAAGGAGAGGAGGAGGACGTGAGACAGGATGGAGGAGTCTGCAGGAGGGGCGTCGGTGGTGATGCAATGACTGCGATAGCAATGGAGGTCTCCTGATGAGCCACGGCTGCCTCACGGGAGGAAGAGCTGGTGTGCCCAGGGAAGAATGTGCAGTGAAGCCAAAAAAGGATCAAGCACAGCGTCGCTGTACCTCGTGAAGATGTCTGTGTGCTCAAGGCGAACCCCGAGCATGATCGAGCAGAGTGCCCACAGCTGTGCACCTACCCTGACTCCCGTTCACACGCACTTCGCCCTCTTGAGTTAGTCTATTCGGACCTTCTTGGTCCCCTACCTGTCGAGTCTCTATCCGATAGAGGTCGATACATCCTGACCCTGACTGATGACTTCACCCGGATGCCATGGGTCTACAGCCTGCGCTAGAAGAGTGACGCCACTCTTTCGGTTTGCCTCTGGCTAGTGATAGCTAAGCGTCAGTCCCGCCAAACGCTGCACACCTTCCGCTTGGATCGCGGCGGCAAGGTTTTTGGTGAGATGGACAGCTTCTTCGCCGAGCACGGTCTCCGCTCCTTCTACTCCTTAGCAGACAGGTGTTTCTAAGTGCTGGAACCACACCATGGAGGATGCTGTTTGCGCTATGCGGTCTGAGTGCGGTCTTTTGGAATCCTTCGCTTTTGAAGGCTTTGCCTACATGACTTGGGTCTCGAACCGCCTAAAGCACGATCCTCTTCTGGACCATGTCACACCATATGAGCTCTGGTTTAGCCACCGTGCTGACTTGCACCTCGGTCGCATCTGGGGATCCTTGGCTTCTATGTAGTACACCGAGGACCAGCAGGGGTCAAAGGTCTCACTGCGGGGTCGCTTGTGTGCCTTCGTTAGCATCTCCCCGTAGTCAAAGGCATGGTGTTTTTGGGACCCTGCTCGTCGTCGCATTGTTGATTCCAGCGACACGCTCTTCTTTGAGTCACTCACCTCCCGTGATCTGACTTCGATCACGTCGTTGTCGTTACACACGTTCCCACGTGTGAGGTTTCTCGACGGATGGGGGAGTTTGCGCCTACGAGCACCACTCGCCAGGCTGATGTGTCCGTTTGAGCTCCCTCCACTTCTCCGGCTCTTGATGGCCCATCGATCATCAGTCCAGAGATCTCTCCTGCACTGCCAGCTTCTACCCATGTCCCCTCGTACCCCACAGGTACACATGATTCTGTACTTGTGCGTACTCCTGTGACCATACCTGTGTCCACCGGCAGTCCTGCCTCTGTGCGTGGACCTGCCTCACCTGCTCCTACTTTCACACCGAGTCCCGTGTCGCCCACACCCGCATCTCCTCGCACGGCATCACCAGCTCCCTTGCCTCAACCCTCCCGAGCTACGACTCTACCCGTTCATGGGCCTGAGGTGCGCCCCTCAAGCCCGGGTTACTCTCGTGAGCCTGTCGGTTGTCTCCGACCATTGGACTTCGGAGCTCAGCAAGTGTCTGGTCCTGCACCCAGGCGCTCCGCTCGTAGCATCGCGAGTGGTGATCCCGGCACAAAGGCCCTAGGCGTGAGTGTCCGCACTGAGCATACAGAGATACATCTAGCGTGTCTCATAGGACACGACCTCGTCACTCGCGAGTTTCACGATGCTTGTGATGGAGCAGCCGATCTTGTGGTCGTCAGACCTAGCATTGAGGTGTGCGCTCTTACCACACAGAGCTCTCCCTCCATGGCACCTGATCTGGGCACACTGAGGGAAGCTCTCTTGTCACAAGATGCTGACACTTGGCGTGCTGCCTAAAGATGAGCTTCGCGCCATCCAAGAGCACGGAGTTGACGAGCTAGTCAACCTTCCACCTGGGATGAAGGCTATTCAGGTCAAGTGGGTCTTTCGCAAGAAAGTGAAGCCGGATGGCTCACTGGAACGCCACAAGGCTTGCTTGGTCGTCAAGGGGTACTTTCAGATTGAGGGCATCGATTACACTGACACATTTGCCCCTGTCGGCCGCATGACCTCAGCTCGAGCTTTGTTTGGTGTAGTGGCTCAGCATGACTGGGAACTGCACAAAATGGATGTGAACAATGCGCTCATTCGCGACTCTCTGGATGAGGAAATTTACGTGGCTCAACCACCCAGCTTTGAGGATGGTGACAAGGTCTGGCGCTTGCGCAAGTCCTTGTACGGTCTCAAGAAGTCTCCTCCTTGTTGGAACCAGGAGATCACTGGCACCCTGACGCTGAGCGGAAGTGCTGCCGGAACTTTACCAACTTGAAGGTGCGGACGGCACAGACTACGTTGGACACCGTCAAGGCTGATGAAGAGGGATATTGCTGGTGTTTTTTCTTTCTTTTTTCCCGTAATGTCTAGAAGGCCTAACGTACGCGCATGGAAGAAAAAGGGTGGATCCCACAGACTACAAAGATGTCAAATTTCCTATTCTTATTGCTGTAGAAACACCGCCAAAACGTTTCTTGAGACCTCCAGAGCCAACGAACCCTATATGAGCCATGGAGCATACAATGAATCAGATCTTAGAACAGATGGGAGTCCTCATGCTGGAGAATGAGCAGCTCAATTGGCATATGGCTGACAAACAGGATGGAGATGATGCAGGACACGTTCAGGTAGCCCGGTCAAGTATTCCGCTAAGACCAAATCCTAAGGCTCTGAAGCCGCTTAATCTTTGTGTTAAGGGAGGGAGCGTACGGACCAGTGTTGACCTGGCTGACCGATGTGAGGGGATCACATCGGCCGTGGCACATCAAAGCACCTCGGTGTGGCATTGATGTGCCCAATGGGCATTTCTTCACAAACAAGTGAAGGAGGTACTTGGAGTGCCAAGACCGTGGGTCAGAACAGAGGGATCAAAAGGACCCAAAAGAATAGTCAGCGTTCACCTCCAACCACCTGTAAGCAAGGGCTTTGCATGTCTTTGTCAGCTACTATCATCGTACATGGAGCTACCATGTCAATGAAAACAAATGATTGGACATGTGCAGTGTCCGGAATCACTGCACATATCCTAGCCATGCTTGCACTGCCATCTTTCCAATCTGATGTCCATGCACATTAACCACATTTGTGGCTCCTCATGCCTTGGTAGAGGCGGTGGAGGGTTGGCCTGATGTTTTCGAGCCACCCATCCTGTTAACAATACTGAGGCAACATATCCTCGTAAAAAATATTCGTTTTGGTCTCAAACTGGGAAAGCAAGTGGCTGGTTGGACAGTTTTGTTTTCAAACCAAGCAACCAGGCTACTCGCTCGTTCCTTTTGGAACTGAGCCACTGGGCTGCTTGTTTGGATTTGATTGGGAGCAAGGCCTGGAGCTCTGTGTGGCTCGTTGTGCTTTGAAGGGAGTCACGAGGTCATCCATGTTTCAACCTGCAACTTAGTGTCTCAGTGAGGCCTTCCAGAACCTTGCTGTTAGAGGGCAAGATGCTGCCACGCAGGAACTCTACCCTTCCAGTGTCAGTGCTGAACAACTCTGCATTGCAAGGGTCATCGTCATCGTCGACTGGCTGCTTCACAGCTTCAGACCTCAACCCACCCTTGAGCTGGCGTCTTACGGGCGACTTCCTCACACTATCACTTTTGCGGCACACTCTACCAGTGCCAACAGTTTCCAAGAAGCTGGGCTTCTACTGTGGGTTGTAAGGAGGGACATTCAGTAGAACCTGCGACAGGATCCGCAGGAACTATGGTGAAGCAAACGGCAACATCATTCTTTGCGAGCATCCCCCTCCACTAGCACGTGATGTCCCTGGGCTTGATTGGAAGCCTCGCCCTCCCCATGGCTGGCAGCCTACAAGTGCTAAGCTGTACAATGGGCTCGGGACGCAGTGGGGCACCCGCGCCAAGCCCGTAAGTTGAGTGCGGCTTTACGAGCAGCAGCAGAATGCTCAGCAGCTAAAAGCAGCTGGACTGGCAGTCGAAAACGACGACAATAGGCTGCTTGACATGGGACAGCAGTGGCAGCACCAGCACCAGCAGTAGGAACAGCAGAAGCAGCAGCAGCAGCAGCAGCAGCAGCAGCAACAGTAGGTTCCTTCGCTCTTTCAGCATCACCCACAGCTGAATCCGCAAGCTGTGGCCAGTATGCTACAGAAGAGCATGGTTACTCACTGCACGACCAAGGGAAACCAGGCCTGCCAAATGGCCGTCGTGAAGCTAATGGCAGGTGCCGGGCTCCCCATCTCCTTCTGTTGCAAGGGGCTGCTCCTGGAGGTGGTCCGCACAGCACGCTTGACCAACCACAGCTTTGCACTGCCTGTTCGCTCCACCGTGGTGACTGGGATACTTCCCAAGCTTGATGAGCAGCTGGATGCCATGGACGCGAGTTTGAAGCAGAGCTGGATCATCTACGGTGTCAGCCTTGCGGTGGATGAGTGGGCAGGTGTCCAGGAGTGCCCCATCTACAATGCAATGGCCGTTAACGCCAAGGGCAGTTGCCATCTATTCAGCTGTGACGCGAGCAGTTTTTTCCGCAATGCAGACCACATCTCCAGCATGATCGAGGTTGCCATCGTGGAAGTCGGTGTAAAGAACGTGGTGTCCGTCATCTGTGACAACACCTCTGTGAAGAAGAGGGCTTTCGACAACCTGAAAGGGAAGTACCCGTCCATTTTGTGGCAAGAGTGTGTCGCTCACAACGTGGACTTGGTGATGAAGGACACCTGCAAGATAGAGTGGGGAGCTGGGGTGCTGGCAAGGGCAGAGCGTGTTATCAAATTCTTCCACAACAATGACATGCCCCGCACTTGGTTGAAGCAGGCTTCCGGGGGCCGGGTGCTTGTGGTAAGGTGTGACACCAGGTTTTCCTCTGCCCACAGCATGCTTCAGCGGCTTATTGACATGCGGCCCTTCCTCTTGAAGCTTATCACAAGCAACACCTGGAACAAGATGGGTGCACAAGATCTTTTTCCGCTGCCTGATAGCACTGTCAGGCAGCGGAAAAAGATGGTGCACAAGATTGTGCAGCGGCGGGTATTCTGGCTGCAAGTGCGTCAAATACGTGACCTGTTTGTTCCTCTTGTGACAGTCCTCCCCACTGTAGACAGCCCTGGCAGCCAGGCTGGGGAGATCTACAAGGGCCTGCTTGATGCAACAAAGCAGCTGAAGGCACTGGCCAAGCCCAATGGCCGCAAGCCTACTCGGGTGACAGCGCAACACTTGAAGGCATGCATGGAGTGCCTGAAGGTGCAGTGGAACAAGGACATGTCGTGTCCATTGTATGCAGCAGCGTGTCAGGTGCATCTTGTACACTTCGGCAATGACTTGGGCAGTGGCATCACCATGGTGCAGGCGTGGTCCCAGGTGGTGGATGCCCTTATACCTCAAAAGCACCATGACGATCTACAGAAGAAGCTTGAGGCCTTCCAGCTCGGACGGGTGACCGTGGAGGTGGTGCCCATCGCCACCAAGTGCCTCATTGACAAGGCCTGTGCAGCCGTGGCATGGGTTTTGTGTAAGGTACTCCCTGCCTTTGAGTGAGCATCGCTGCACTTGGCTCACATGCCCCACCTGCGTGCACTCGCAATCAAGCTGCTATCACAGTCATGATCAAGTTCTGACTGTGAGCGCGTCTTCTCCACTCATCAGCTTATTCACACAGCAAGCAGGAACCGCCTGTTAATGAAGACTCTTGAGCAACTGGTGTGGGTGAACGTCCGCCTGTGCAAGAACTACGAGGGCGAACACAGACGGTGTGAGCCCAAAATCCTTGTACCCAACGAGTCTGAGAGTGAGGAAGACGGTGAGATTGAGGAGGAGGTGCAAATTTAGGAGGGATGTGATGAGGTGAAGGAGCAAAGCAGAGATGGGGAAATGGAGGAAGAAGAGGAGGTTCTTGTGGAGGGGGAGGATGAGGAGGAGGCAGCAGAAGAGCAGGAGAAGCGCCCTGCCTTGAAGACCGTGCAGTTGGTTGAGGATGGACCCTCGTACGCACGGAATGTACGGACCAGAGAGGAGGTTGAGACAATGCCTGAAGCTGTTCAGGGGCAGGGTGCAGGAGAGGGAGTGGATGGAGGGGGGGATGGGGAGGATGCAGCAGAAGAGGAGGATGAGGGTGCAGCAGGGGATGGTGAGGATGGTGCAGCAGGGGATGGTGATGAGGAGGAGGAGGCCACGGCTGATGAGGAGGGTGGTGCACAGGCTCCTGCCTCTGCTGCAACTGCAAAGGGGAAGGGACCTAAGAGAGCCAAGGTAGTGGGCAGCAGCAAGGGCGATGAGAAGCGCATAGAGGGTGTTAGTATCAGGAAGACTAGCAATGCTGTTGCAGAGACTAGGTCAGAGACATCGTGGAGCTGAGTGTTAGCTCTGCATGCATGTATGTTGTCCTCTGCTTGAACTGCTGCAACTCTAGAAACTGAGTTGTCCATGTTTTCTCATGATTTCCTATGCAGTGCCAGACTTGTGCTCCATTTCCATGGCAACAAGAAATCTTTGCAGTGTCAGAATTGTGAATGATGTGAATGAAAATCTATCAGAGTTCTGCATATTGTTAGGTAGTGTGCATGTTGTACATGGCAAGCTCCTACAGCTGAGCATTGCCCATAGTTCTCCTAGTGAATGGCAAGCTCTTAGAGGTTTGACATGAAACAGTTTATGTGGTGCGCAACATGTATGGCAAAACAAAGGTCATAACGATAGTCACTGTGAGAAAATGTGTACTTGGAAACGGGCTAAGGATAAAAATGAGTGAATTGTATGTTTTGGTGTTGCACACGCTATACTACCACTATAGTGGAAAAAGAAAAAATCCGGGAGTATACTGCAAGCATGCCTTCCAACAACATGGGAGCAGTTCGAGCAAGCCATCAAAGATTTCTTTGATCTCATGAATACCTCCAAGGTCACACGTAACAAGCTGAAGTAGCTGAAGCGGATCGACTTGGTCCAGAAGTACACACATTGATCCTTGGGATTGTGCTCAGAGATCAATGACATGAGCAAGCCAGAAGCCATATAAAACTACCATGATGGTGTGAGGGGTGAGATTCAGTGCATGTGGGCACTGATCCAGATCACAGAATCTTAGCCAATGATGGTTGCTGCAAGTCACGCGCTATACTACCACTATAGTGGAAAAAGAGAGAAATCAGTATCAACCAAAACATCTACACACTGATCCAATGGAGATTGATGCAATGGAAGGAGGTGAGCAACAGAGCAATCATCATGGTGGGAATTGCTGGATCGGTAGAAATCCTGGGTACCACAAGAAAGACTGCAAGAAGAGGCAGCAAGGAAACAGCAACCAGCAGTTAGTAGTAGATGGCCAACTGCTTGGAATTTCTTTTCTGCACTAGGGAACACCAGCACCAAAATTCCACCGACATCTAGGGAGATGCCAAGTGTATTGTTGCAGGGAGAAGGAAGCCTGAGTGATTTAGAAATCCTCCTAAAAGACTTTTTTTTTTTTGGCTAGTTTTGTGAACGGTGAGGGGTGCCACACTTGGCGGCAGACACAGGATTACACTGATTGCGGTGCATCACACTCATTTTCCAATGATGAGCTTATACAGAAGTTGAGACTAGCATGGTTACCTAGGATTTTGAGTAAGGCCAAGTTGGTGGAAGGGGAGCTGGAGTATGGATTGCCTCTGAAACCCTTATGATTTCTCTTGGCAATCACTCGTGTGAGGTGCATTGTCACACGTGTCCGATGCACGTCTATGATGCCATTTTAGGGTATGACTGGCTGCACCAGTTCAATCCACCTATAGATTCAGTGCAAAGCTAGGTGAAAGTGAAAAAAAAAGCGGAAAACAGATAGTTAATCCACCAATGACAGGGATCCAGGACTCTCAGATGGGGAAGCTACTACGGCTGAATTATGTGCTGCTCAAGCATTGTCAACACAAGGGAGATCAAGTTTACATTTTGTGGGTGTAGGATAAGGAAGAAATCAGGAAGGGGGAACTGTATGCAAGAGAAAAATAAATGAAGGAAAACAGAAGAAACCATTAGTAGTGGAGCTGTCTCAAGGAATCAAGGGAGTGTTAGAGAGCTACGGTCATGTATTTCATGCTAAGCTTGCGGTCAAGGTACCATCAGATCCAAATTGTGCAGCATGATGTAAGGAAAACAGAATTTTGTACATGGTATGGCCATTGTGAGTACCTTGTGAGGCTGTTTAGGTTGACCAATGCTCTTGCAACATTCAAGATTCTCATGAACAAGATCTTCCACCCTCACTTGGACTGATTTGCATCGGTGTTCCTTGAAGAAATCCACGTCTACTCTTGGAAAATGGAACAACACTGGGAAGACATTTGGCAGGTGGTGGATATACTTCAGAGAGAAACTGTTTTCTAAGCTGTCAATGTGTGATTTTTAGAAGCAGAAGGTGGAGTTCCTTGAGTGTGTAATGAGCGGCAAGGGTTTTTGTGTGGATCCAAAGAAGATAGATGCAGTGAGGCAACGGCCATTGCAGGGATGTGTACGTGACATCCAGGTCTTCTTTGGGTTTTTCAACTAGTATTTGAAGCTCATCTGTGGCTACTTAATGAATTGTGTGCCGCATAAGGAAGGTCACTAGTGGGACTGGGAAAAGAAGGAGCAGAGGAGCTTCGAGGAGCTCAAGACTACAACGTGTGATGCTCAGGATCTAATGCATCCACATTCATCCAAAGAGTACATTATGGTGGCAGACGCAAGCAACTAGGTCATTGGATCAGTGCTGATGGGTCATGGAAAGGGGCCACAACCAACTGTGTATGCATCTTGCAAGCTGCAAGGTGTACAGCTGAACCCGGCAATCTATGAGAAGGAGATTCTCATTGTGATCCACACTTTCAAGAATTGACGGTGCTACTTGGAGTCACAAAGTTGTGTGTTCTTCATCACTACACCCTGAGGTACTTGAAAATGTAGTACAACCTCAGTCACCATTAGACTCGTTGGATGAATGTCTTGGAACAGAGTTTTGACTACGAGATCAAGTACAAATGGGGAAAGGTGAATCCGGCAGATCCTTTGTTGAGGAGGCTTGACCTCAGCCTCTGTGCCATCTCAGAGTTGATGGGTAAGGGTGCACACCGATGCTGAATCATGATTCTCTGAGAAAAATTGGGATCGCGAGGCGGTGCCACAAGGCAGGATCGGAATAGCGATACCCAAGCCAGGTATGGCGATTCCTTGTGATATCGCGATTCTTGACGATTCCACCACATTGTCATGAGACAGTGATTGCATGTACCATATCATCAACGGTACCCACGTTTCTGACATTTGACAACATATGTTACATCTTGTATTCAAACGACGTAGTCAGGTTTTCGGCACCTGTATACTTATTGTACTATGAAATGCACCTATGTAGTTACACAAATCTCTGGTTATGTGCACTTGTACACTTCTAACATAATGTTAGATTCATTTCTCACATCACACAAGACCCGTGTGTGTTACTTGTTCTCTTTCTACCAGACTTCACATGATACCATGCATGGATCGTCTGCATGTTTTCAATGAAGATTTGAACACTATAAACAGACATGCAATTCATTGCATCACATTGCATCAACATACAGGTCGCAATTGAGAGCAAAAAACAGTGGAGATGTCAAGTATCATTGCATTCAGTGGAATGACAGAAGCTTTGCAATGGACTGAAGTTTATCTCCTCTACAATACTCTAATCCTCTTCCTCATCCTCCACGTCGTTCCACCTTTGATCCTCCATCTCCTCGTCATCATTCAACTTAAAAATCTCCAAACCTTCCAACATCTCTGCTTCTTCACTAACCAACTGCTCCAACTCCGCCTTCTTGCGGAGATCGTTCATCCTCTTCTCCTCCGTGATGAGCTCCTCCNGGCGGAAGTTCGGCTCGTTGATCCAGCTCTTCATGGTGAGGAGTTTTTCAACGGTCAGATGAGCCAGCGACTGCCAAAAGTCAGTGACAATGTGGCGTCCCAAGGAGAAGAGCCGCTCCGATGGTGTCGACGTGGCAGGCACACCGAAGTGGTCCATGGCTGCGAGGTGGAACGTTGGGAACACCTTCGCCACCTTCTTGTAGTACTTCAGCACCTTGGTTTCATACTCCTTGTTGTCGAGGGAAGCCCACCTTGAGACCTCCGCCTCCAGCGTGCCCACCTCCCCCTCTTCCACTTCTGCCGGTCGTGGCGCCATGAACATGTCAGCGTACGGGTCAGCAAGTGCAGCTTCCATGAGCTCATTGTCTTCTGTTGGAGGGCGGGACCTTAGCCTGCGACTTGTGCCAGCCTGCAGCATGCACACACATGCATGTGTGTCAAGCATGCATGCAGGTGCAGTTTGTTAGATGCTTAAGCAAGCTGCATTCCTGAACAGGAGCATGCAAAAGAAATACAAACTGCAGAGCTGTGTAACCACAGGTACAACAGCATGCAACTGAAGAGAAACTGAAGCAGAATGCAAAGAAAGCCCCTCTAAGTCAAACACTACTTTAACTGCAGACATGGTAATGCAACAGATGTGCTTTTAGCCTCAAGTGAACAGAAACTGCGGCATTGTGCAAACAAAAATGGACAGTTATGGGTAGCACCTGGGAGGAGGATCCAGCACCGGAGGCAGCTCCACTTTCGCCTTGCTGTGAGTTCACTTGAAGCATGATCACATGCCATGCACAGAATTATTTCTTATAAATAGGGAACCCGGGATACACGCAGAGACAGACAAGTGAAAAGCCGGTAACCTTCGTTTGGCAATAAGCAGAAATGTGCAGCAGAAGTGACTCACCACTGCACCACTGGTGTTGGTGGTGGAGGTGTTGCCCTGAGTTGACGTTGCTGTATCAGCAGCCTCACGCCCCACCTCCACTTTGTCGTGATAAGGCCGCAACAACTCTGTCACGCGCACCTCAAGGTCGGCCGGCGTCAGAACCCCCATGAGGTTGTGCGTGATTTGGTAGTGCTGCAGGCAAAACCGCGGGTCCAATGCCGTTGCCAAAAGATGCCGATCAATGCACAGCCGAGTGTACTTCTCCAATTTCTTGGAGGCGTCCGTGAAGCCACCCTTCAGGCTGACAAGCATAAGCTCCTTGTTGTTGAGCTTTCCTGCTTTGCGATGCTGCCTGCCCTTCCGATTGGCTTCCATTGACTTCACCAGCCACTTTGCCAGCTTGTCCAGCATGCTGTCGTAGAAGGGAATGACCAGAGACAACGTAGGATACTTGCTCCCGCTGACTCTGTCCGTGTAGGACTTGAACGGCTTGAGAATGACAATGACCAATGCAACAAGCTCCCACTCCTCAAACGTAGGGAGCAGCACTGTACCGTCCCGTCCATAGCGCTTCAGCCACTCCTCAAGCACATCCCGCAGCCTGAACACCCACGCACACATGTCAAGAGTTGAGTTCCACCTGGTCACCGTGTCCAGGTGGAGAGACTCGTACTTCAGCCCAGCGGCTGTCACCTGTGAAATGAACAAATTTTCACATGGTGTGCTACGAGTGGTGAAGACCGCGACTGCACAGCACTTCCACACAATCTCAGCGACCTGAGGCAGCTTGATGAGGTCCTGCACGGCCAAGTTCATCACATGGCCAAGGCAGCGGATGTGGCCGGCCTTGGCGAAGGCCGGCTGCTGAGGGACGATGTAGTTGTCGATCAGCGAGTCGTTGGTGCTCTCATTGTCTACGGTGAGGAAGAAAACCCGATCCCAGAGGCCCCAATCCTTCAGCGCCCGCGACAGTGCCTCAAAGAGAACCTCAGCAGTTGGACTCACATGAATGGCTGGGAAAGAGAGGGAGTAGTCCATGAGCTTGTAGTCGTCGACCCAGTGAGCCGGAACTCCCAGGTACTTCATGTTGGCGTCACTCTTTCACCCATCGGTGGTGAATGAGATGGCCGACTCCATGCCCTCCAACTGCTTCCTTATCCGTGCCCTGAAAGCCGTGGCCGCAAGTGCAATCTGCCGGCTGATGGTCATGCGTCCCGGCAACTCTGCCCTTGGGTTGCAGTGGAAGAATGCCGACTCCATTCAGTCCGACTCCATCGACAAGAACAAGACGTTCTTGTCAATGACATGCTTCCATATGCACTACTGGAAGTAGCGCTTGTTGAAAACAGTGCCAATGCCAGTCACGCCTTGCGCTATGATGGTGTTTTCTGGACCTACGGCCTTGGTGGCAGCCTCAACGGCCACGGTAACCGCGTTTGCTGTGGCGGCACTCAACTGGTTCCAAGCTTCTTGCTCCTTTGCCTCCTTGTGTTAGCTACTGAGCTAACCACCTCCGACAGAACAGCCGCGAAACCGAAAAGGCTCACAAAGGTTTTTACACCTTCTTCCTTTGCAGGTATATTTTGTGCACCCCAAACTTAATCATGCATAAACTTCACCTTCAAGAGTACTAACGCCTTAGCATTACATCTCAAGAAGAGCTCAAGTCGTCAATATGCAAGAGAGCATCAAGCAAGGGTTAATTGATCAGCATGCAAGACAAGTCCTTTTACAGCTGTCTGTCCAGTCCTAGAACTCAAAAGCACATTCCTGAGAAGTGGCTTGACCCTGCCACCTCACCAAGAGACTTGCGCTGTGGGCTTAACACATAAGCATCCTTGTGCCAAGGTGACTGATCAGCCGTGTTGCTTCCCAGAAGCAAGGGAATTTCTTTCTTGGAAGCTTCCAAAACAACCAAGATGTGTATGGAGCCAGGATCAAACTCATGACCTCCCACTTGCCCAAATCAACAAAATGGCCAAGTTAACCACTCACCTACATGGTGTACTCACAGGTCATATCTCACATGAGACAGAGCATAGTTGAGTCACCCTACAACAAATCCAGGGGTCATACCTCCACAAGGGGTAGAGCATTCCTGATCCGTCGTACAAGACTGAACAAGGGGCAAACATATTCAACAAATCTCTCCCTTGCACCTTGCGTCAGTTTCCATCATCATTCTTCATCACTTGCCTTGACCATGCCAATACCTTGCCTGCCCGCCTGGTGCAGATCCTTGTCCAATGGCTTTGTAAGCATGTCAGCCCGGTTTAACTTGGTGCCGACATACTCCAGCTCCACTGTTTTCTTGTAGACCAAGTCCCAAGCATAGTGGTAGCGGATCTCGATGTGCTTTGTGCGCCTGGACAGAACTAGGTTCTTAGACATGTCAATCGCGCTCATGTTGTCAATCTTGATGATTGTTGCCGTTGCCTGTGGTGCCTTCATCTCAGAGAGCAAGCTGCGAAGCCACTGCACCTCTTTACACACCTCAGCCAATGCAATGTACTCAGCTTCAGCTGTTGACAGAGAGACACACTCCTGCTTGCGACTCGCCCAACTGAAAGCACCTCCATTTAGCAAACACAGAAAGCCGGAGGTGGATTTTCTGTCGTCGATATTGCCTCCCCAGTCAGCATCGGTGTAGCACATGAGACGAAGTGACGCGGATCCAGCGATGCCTCCAAACTGGAGTCCCACGTGTCGCGTCCCCTTTGGGTAGCGCATGATACGCTTCACAGCCTGCCAGTGCAGTGGACCAGGATTGGCCACAAACCGGCTCACCTGCCCAATAGCATGGGCTATATCTGGCCAAATGGCGACCATGGCATACATCAGACTGCCCACTACAGACTGATATGGGATGCCCAGCATGTCAGTTTTCTCCGCTTCGTTGGATGGGGACATGGAGGTGGAGAGCTCGCACTCCGAGCTCATGGGTGTGCTGGCAAGCTTGCAATCTGCCATGTCATATCGTTTGAGGATGGAGTCGATGTACTTTGTCTGGTTCAGGCTGATCATACCTGCGGCTCTGTCACACTTGATGGCAATGCCAAGGTAGAAGTTAAGAGGACCCATGTCCTTCATCTTGAACCTGCTACTCAGCTGCCCCTTGAGATCGTCTAGCAGCTGCGTTGAAGAAAAGCACAGAATCAGGTCATCGACGTACAAGGCGACCAACATAGTCCCATTGTCGCTCTCATGCACATACATGCTAGGATTGTTGTCGCAGTGCATGAAGGACTCCTTGGCCATGAATGTATCCATCTCTTGGTACCAAAGTCTTGGCGCTTGTTTTTGCCTATAGAGCGCCTTCACCAACCTGCACACCTTGCCCTCGGGCGCATCAACCCCCTCTGGAACCTCCATCAGCACCTCTTTCTCAAGCTTGCTGTAAAGGAAGGCTGTCTTGACATCCATCTGGTGGGCCTCCATGTTCTTGGCAGCAGCAATGGCAAGCATTGACCGGATGGAGGCAAACATCACAACGGGAGCAAAGGTCTCATTGTACTCTGCGCCAGGCCGTTGAGAGAACCCCTTTGCTACCACCCGTGCCTTGTACTTGTCTATCTTAGCATCCTGTTTCCTTTTTACTTTCAGCACCCACTTGGATCCCACAACATGAGCGCCGGCAGGTCTGTCCACCAGTACCCATGTCCCATTCTCCTCGATGGAGCTGAGTTCACTGCAAATTGCTTCATCCCACTCAGCTTTGTCAGGCCACGCGAGTGCCTCTGCGATAGACGTTGGCTCCTCTTGAACCAGGAACGAATAGTTGAAGCCTGTCCATTCACCCCTATCTGCACCATAATGCTGCCGAGGAACTTTTAGACGTGAACTGCTCCTTGGACCTGCTGGCTGTTTCTGTTTCTGTTTTGTCATCGATGGGGGGAGAGGTATCCTCCTCATGGTCTAGGGGATCAGATACGTCGGACTCGGAGGCTGATTCCTCCGAGTCATCTTCATCAGCTTCTCTTCGTGTTGTAGTATCCAGCCCATGCCATTGTGCTGGTGCTTCGTCTCCCTCCTCAAGAAGAGTGAGCCACTCTCCCTGTTTTGGAGTGTTCAAAAGTTCAAGAAGCTCTCCCTTACTCACTGAACGTTCGAGGAAATCCACGTCTTTGCTGCGGATGACCTTCTTAGCTCATAGGTCCCACATTCTATAAGCTCTATGGGTGGTGTCATAGCCGATGAAAATACACTTTCGTGCTCTTGCATCGAGCTTTCCAGGACCCTCACCAGCCTGGACCTTGGCAAAGCCGATGCAACCGAACACCTTGAGATGGGAGGCGTCCGGCTTCCTGCCCGACCATGCTTCTTGAGGTGTCTTCAGCTACTGTGTCTGCCTCTTCTTGCCTCTCCTTTGCAGAGCTGCTGCAGGTTTGAGGTTCACAAGATACGTAGCCATGCGTGCTGCTTCAGCCCAGAACCTAGGAGGCAGCTTGGCGTCAAAGAGCATGCACCTTGTCATGCCAAGGAGGATCTGATTCATCCTCTCTGCTACGCCGTTGCTTTGAGGTGAGTAGGGAGTAGTTTTTTGGTGTTCAATGCTCTGTGTCTTAAGCCACTCCCTGCAGGCTTCGTACTCCCCCCCATTGTCCGTCCTGAATGCCTTCA
>SZWC01007508.1:0-10363 GCA_023375785.1 Penium margaritaceum
TAGAGAGAGAAAGAGAGAGAGAGGGAGAGAGAGAGAGAGAGAGAGAGAGAGATAGAGAGTGAGAGAGAGAGAGAGATAGATCAATCTCATTCAATGAACTGTGAGTTTACATTTGACATGCAAGTTTGAGATCTCCACCACAGTGGAATCAGCAAAGACCACACGAGCCACCGGTAATATGAGCACACAATGTAAGGTCTGGCACATAGCCCTCAACTCGCACTCGCCATCCTAACAAACTCCACCTGTCCCTCTACCCCCGCTCCACAAAGCAAAGGTCTGCCACATATGGTCCCTCATCCCTTCGATACAACACTCTCCATGCTCTGGCGATGTCCTGGTCAAGAGACGTGTCCGCCGCCCGCTCCGCGGCCCGCTGTCGCAACTGCTGCGCTTGTGCTTGCTGAAGGGCCACTTCCATGCGCTGGTTGAGGAGGGCGCGCAGCAGAACCGACACCGCTTCAGTACCTCCTTGTCAGGCCAACCTCCGCTCGGTCGCCTCTGATGATGTCCGCAATACCTTGCCGAAGCGTCGCGAGGAGGCCCCCAAGGTCTCCATTGCGGGGAAGAAAAACTCCATATGGTCGCGCTCTGCCTTGCGACGCCATCGTCCATACTTCCTCTCCTTCATGCGCACCGCATCCTGCAATGCCACACCCGGCCGCTCCGCCGACCTCCTCCCCAGACTCGACCGTTACGGGTCGGCAATGACCACGTCCATGACAAGTGTGTGACCTGTGGCTGGATTAAAACATGTGATATCCGGACGCCCCTCTGGTAGCAGGCCTACGTGCTCAACATTCACCCTGCCCATCCCGGTCTCACGTACCACTGCTGCCAACTCTCTCATCACTGCATCGTGGACCGCCATCGTGCCCCCTCCCTGGACACATCAGAGGGCGTGCTGCGGTGCGCATGGGTGTATAGGACTCCGCTCTGCATACGTGCACGCTGGCGTATGGTACAAGTGTGCAATGGGGAGCCCAAGGCAAAACCTACACGCCACTCTCCAGTCCTCTGGTGCCATGTACAGCCGGTCGGTGACGGACCTGGGATGTGCCAATAGCCAATCCCCGCTGTGCTCCCCCTGCACCGCTGCGAGTCGCTGCAACTATGGGAGTGCCTCCTCTCCACCCAACTCCGCTGCCATCACCGATCGGAGCTCTCCAAACTGCCACTCATACACGACGTCAGACAAGTCCTGGAAGAGGCGCTTGGGGCTCCCTTGCTCACACTCCGCCAGCTGTGGGACCTTTGCTTTTACTGCATCTAGGAATCCTTGCAACGCCTTTTCTCGTAGCTCTGCAAACGTCCCCCTTGTCCATGGTCTCTTTCCTCCTCCCTCGCCCTCTCCGTTATCCGTGAGACCTCGTGGATGGAGGAGACATTTCACCGCGTGCCAAGACTGCAGGCGGCTACATACAAACGAGAGGGGTGCGAGGTCCCCCACACCCGTTAGGCCAAGCCCACCCAGCCGGATCGGGAGTCGTGCCTGCTGCTCAGCGTGGGCCACTGCCCGCCGCTCTCTGATCCCCTGCACCTCGTCCAATCCCACCAGCCGACGGATGCAATCCCCCACCTTCTCATCAAACCGCTGCAACCGACTGGTTCACCACTCTGATGGGGGCGTCAGCTGCGTGAGATGTTGAAGCCTACGAGTGGTGCACTCCCTCAAGATGCTGAAGGCCGCCTGGGCGTCTGGCATGTCGACGAGCGTCTCCAATATCTCCACCTCGTATACTGCTAAGTCAAGGCGCACTCGAGCGAACCCCTCTGTCCCGATTGGACTCCCCAGAATCACCATCCCCTCCGTCGCTCGTGGGACCCCCACAATGCTCCCCGGCGCTTGGCCCACCCCCACCAGTAGGTACAGTTGGCATTTGTGAGGCTGAACCTCCATCCCCACCGCAGCCAATCCTCCCTACAGTGCAGTGAACGCCACCTCCAGCTCCTGCACTGGGCCTAGCAAGTACGTGTCGTCCAAGTACGCCAGCACCCGGCCCGTCCCTCCCATCGCTGCCTATGCTGCCTCCAGTGTGTCCTGCTGCGCCAAAGCATAAAGGAAGGGGCTGATAGGATCTCCCTATCGTACCCCCCTCTCCGACTGGAGCACGCATGGTTGGGACCCTCCTTGATAGTATAGCTCTGAGGGTTGATCGTAAAAGAGGGCCAGTGCTGGGAGGAGTCGCTCGAATCCCCTCGCCCGCACCGCCTTGAAGATGGCTGCTTGCTCAACCAACTTATATGCGTTCTTTACGTCGATACTCAGCAACCCCCACTCCGCCTGCTGGTCCAACTGCTCCATGATGGTGTGGACCACCGTGTCCCCCCCTGCCGACACTCCCACCGCCTACTGCAACGGCGCCAGTGCTCTCTCCATTTCCCTCCTCCCTGTACTGACCATACATCTCCATAGCAGGCGTGGAATCGCCTCTTCCACAACGATCGGACGTACCCCACCATCGGGCTTTGCTAGCACGATGAGCCTGCTTGCTGCAAGAAATCCCCGAGCTGTGGGCTAGAGCCGTTCTCGACATAGAGAGGCGAGTAGCTGTGCCAACAACCTCGTGAGCCGCTCGTCTCCCACCACGACTTGCAGAAGATGGTCCTAAGTAAGGCTAGATGGCCCTGCCGCCATGCCTCTGCTGCTGTCCAGTAGAGCCTTTCGCACTCCATCCCCATCAGGGAACCCAGTAGGGGCCCGCCTCACTGTCTCTGCTACCCATGCTGGTGTCGGTCGCTCCTTTGTCAGGTGCTTCGCCTGTAGCTGCGCCAATACCTCTGGTCCGCGCAGTGCCAAGGAGGTATTGTCCAAGGCATTGCATGCCTTTGTCGTGTTCCCTCGGTGGAATTTGGTCACCGTCCTCTGTAGTCACTGTTCCCTCGCCTCCTCCTCTTTGTGAGGCAGGCGCCGTGGTGGTGGTGCGCGACCTGCCGGCCGAGCATGCGCGACGGTCTCTCCCCATAACTCCTCCCACTGTCCTTGGAGGAACCGGGTCGCTAGTGATCTCACCCACTCAGTATCTGAGCACCCCCGATGTTGTGGACGCGTGTTGAGGATGAGGCTCGGCATCGCCTGGAGGAGCAGGGGTCCTGCAGCACCCATGGGATGGGATGTACACATGACCAAGAGGACTGCCACCGCTATCCGTACTGAGTCCAACGCGCCTGTTGGGACTCGCGAGTAGATGAAAGGAGGGAGTACCTCTGCCCTATACAGTCGGCCCCACTCCAGCCCCTCTGTCCACCGCCACAACCGCTCCCAGCGCTCGCCACCGCTCTGCTCCCCACCCGTGTCAGCCCCCGGTCATTGCTGCTGCTCACCTCTGCCTGTGGTGCCCTGGTGGTTGTCTCCCCTACCTCTCTGGGCACCCCCTGGTGCTGCAACCAACGGTCTCGGTCCTCCCTTCCCCACGGTTGTGCCCTCCCGAGCTCCTCCTCCAGGTCCTCCTGTCGCACCTGTCGCCACTCCTCTCACCCAAGGCTGGTCTCTCGTGGTCTCTCTCTCCAGCTGTCTGGCCACTGCTGCACCTCCACCTCCAATTGCCAGTCCGACGACCTCTCGCTGTCGTCGCTCTCCCATGTTCCTCTCTGCCATCAGACCCTCCCGCGACTCTCGGTCTTGCCTGTGGCCCTCCGGTCCCCCTGCTCCCCTCTCTCCCCTCCTCTCTGGTGGTGTCAGAGGGAACAGCTCTCGGAGAAACCGTCTTGCCTCTGTGTCTGCGTCATCTCCCGCGCTCCCATGACCCCCGGGTCCCTGGTCATGGTCACGCCCCTCCCGTGGTCTCTTCGGGGACTCACCGTCTCCCCGTGGATGTCCTCCTCCACCTGCTCCGCCACCTGGCTGCTCCCCTCGCAGCCGGTCTTCCGGGGAGGAGGACTCCCCCTCCTAGCACTGCTCCCTCTCAAGGTGGGCTCGCTCACGCTGGGCACGCTGTCCTCGTACTCGCCGTACCCGACGTGCCTCTTGCTGTGCTGCCCGATGCTCCTGAATCCTCCGTCGCTCGGCCTGCCAACCCTCCACCCCAAGGATCTGCTCCGGGTCCTCTAGGCTGCTCCTAGTGCCTATCGCCCTGGCATCCACTCCTGGCGCCCACTGGCGTCCTCGTCCCGATCCCCCCTCTTGGTGTCCCCCTCCATACAATGAGTTCCCTTGCGTACTTCTACCGTCCCCTCCTGGATCCGTCGATGAACGCTATGGAGTGCCGACCTCAACCAGTAGTCCCGATGGCGGTAGCTTCAATATCCACTCATCGATCGCTTGCTTTTTCCTGTGAACCCGCATCCCATCCAAGGACACTTCCATGGCGGGCCCCATCGTGAAAGGATTCCTCCGCTCTCTGTCCCCTGTATTTGCGCAATGCCGTCCCCACGTCTGCTTGTAGCGCTCGGTGCCTGTGCTGGCCTCTTTCCCTCCTCCGTGTGTGGTTGTCAATCCACCCCTCGGGTGTGTCTCGCAGCTGCTTCGATGGTTATCTCTTCAGGTGAGGGCTGTGATCCCTCCTCTTGCTCCGGTGCCTCTTCCCCTCCCTCCGCTGCGGCGCCCATCCCTGATGTGCCCGGTGGCACTCGGTCTGACTCGTGATCACCTGCCTCTTTCCGTCTCCCAGCGGCCATCGCCCCCTCCCCTTGACCCAGAGCTTCCTTGCCTTCCTCGGCCCTCCTACGTCCACGCCGTCTCCTCACCCCCATCTTCATGCGCACTTTTTGCGCCCCTGCCGGCCTATCCTTCATCATGATCGGCCCTCCGGCCCCCTCTGTCATCCATGGTTCTATGGCCAATGTTGGCACTATGTCCCCCCATGGTGGGCGGACCCTCGCACCCTCTTCTCCTTGCCTCTCCTCTCGAGTCCCTTCATCTTCCTCTCCGTTTTCTTCCTCTTCCTCTCCTTTCTCCTCCTCCTCCTCTTCACCCACTGTCTCTCCCTCCTCTCCCCTCCGTCTCCTCCTGTCATCCCCCTCCTCCTCGTCACCTCCTGCTCCTGATCCGCTTGCTGCGGCTGCACTCCCTCCGCTCCCTCCGCTCCCCCTACTCCCTTGGGTGCTATGGTCCCTAGCATTAGGGACCTTCCCGATTATCTCCCCCCCTGCATCCTCCTCCTCTTCTCCTCTCCCCCCGGTCGATTGCGGTGTATCTCCCCTGTATCCTGTCTCCATGGGGCCTGTCGTCATTTCCCTGCGTGTCTGTCCAGTCCTAATCACCAACTCCTTCCCGTCTGCTCCCTCGGCCATCCCCACGTCCTCTCGTTGTGCTAGGCCCTGTTCCTCTAATTGCGCCACTCTATTCTCCAAACCCTGACTCACGTCGTTAGTCCTCTGAGACAGTGCCCACTGCACAGTCAGGGCCCTCGCGAGTTCCCGGAGTCCTCTCTGCTGCTGGTCGAGCACACCCAGTGCCGCCTCACGCATAACCTCTCATCCCTTACGACCTCCCGTCGCGCTTGCTCATCCACCAGCCGGTCATGCTCCCTCCCCCTTGCTTGGGCTATGACTACCACCTGCACCTCGCGTGTATCTTCGTATAACTCTTGCATACGTGATTCTGACACTGCCTGTGCCACCTGGACCCGTTGTAGTTCCTGTCGAAGGGCATCCGTCTGCCCCTGGAGGATGGTGAAGTGGCAGCTCATGACCTCGTCGTAGCGGAGGAATAGCCCTCGGATCCTGTCCCTGGTGTCCTCTTGCATCGCCTCGCATGCCAAGACCACCTCCTCCCATAGCTTTCGCGCCATCTCTACCCACCCTCGTTGCTCGCGGCGGTCTTCCTGTTGGGTTGCATTTTTTGGGCTCCTTTCTTCTACTCCGCTTTGGCTTGTGTCGGCCCCCGTTGTCTTCCTTGTCTTTCTCCTTCGGGCCCCTCCCTGAGGGCTCAAGCTCCACCTTCTCCACCGCAACCTCACCTTCTCACCATTCCCCTTTCCCTCTCCACCCCTCACAGGCTGTTGTCCATCCCTGGGCCCGTCCTCTATACCGTGGTCGTGCCACTCTCTAGTATCGCCTGGTGCCCTGCTGGCCTGCATCCCACCTGTCTCTCCCATTTCCTCTTTCCTCCTTGCCGCACCCTCCTCCCCTTTGTCCTCCTTGCCTTGTCTCCCTATAATGCCCTTCTCTCGGTCATTCTCCATGGTCGTCATGGGGCTACGTGCTCCCCCTCCCCTCTCCTGCTGTGGCTCTTGCTTTGCCTCTGCAAAGTCTCGTGTCCCTTGTTGTCTCGCCTCGCTGACCGCCCATCGCTGCGCCCTCTTCTGCTGTGCTGCTCGGATCTCTACTTGCTTCTTTCACCAGCTCCGTGGACCTTTCCTCGACGTCTTGTACCTGCTGCGAGCTGGCTGCGATGGTGGTTCCCGTTGTTCTACCCCCTTGAACTCCACTGCCGGGGCTTCCGCCGGTGGGATTGTGGGTGGTTGGAGGGAGGAGTTTTCTGTCGGTGGTGATGGAGATGAGGGCAGGATCCGGGGGGTTCCCTGAAATGGGATGACGTGCTCTTTATTTTTTTTTCGGATTTTTTGGTGCAAAGTTCGGGGATGTTGGTGTTGTGTGTGCTGAGGGAGGGAGCTCGATTGTTGCCAGGTACCCCGGACATTCCAGAAATACCCTCTTTGGGTATTTCGTGAAACCCCCCCGGGTAGGTACCTCGATAAAATCGAGGGCCCCCAATGGGTGGGGACTCCTCTCGCGGGGAAGGCGAGAGGGGGCCCCCGTCCCCCATAGGCTCGTCGATGGCGACGATCGACGGCCCCAGAGGGCCGTCTCCTGGGTCGTCGATCCGCCACACGTCCTCCCCATGGCCCTTCCACCCTTCCTCCGTCTTCCGCCGTCGGGTGGCCGGCTGTTGGGTCTTGCACCCGCCGTCCGCCTTCCGCTTGCCCCCCCCCCGCTGGCCACATCCCACCCCTCTCCCCCCAATCGAGGGATTGGGGTGAAGATCAGAGGGTGAGGGGGTGGCAGCGGCCCCCTCCCCGCTGCTGCCTGCTGCATGCAGTCCCCCGGACGGCATGCGTGGGGCTGCAGCCCATCGTGGGTGCCTCCCAACCCCCCCTGAGGGGCTCGCCGCCCCTCCTTTTCCCCTATCGCTCCCCTCTCCCGCCACGTGGCAGGGCGGGAGTGGGCCCGTTGGAAAGCTCCCACCGAGGGCTATCCAACGGGCCCGCTCTCGCCCGGAATGGTGTCCCATGGAGGCAGAGCGGGCCCGCCATGGCCCGGCGGAAATGCTGATATCAGCAATCCGCCTGGCTTTTTTGCTGCTCGCTCCCTCTGTGTGCCAGGTGGCAGAGCCGGAGTGGTTCCGGTGTGGAGCCCTCTCCAAGGGCTACCCGCCGGTACCCTCCGCACTTAGAACGATGGCCTGTGCAACCCGTGCGGTGTGGGTGACCTGGACGGCCTGGTGACGTGACGTGTGCAGCCATTGAGGCACGCCACGTGGCAAAAACCGGTTTGCCCGGACCGCAGAGGCCTGCTTATATGGCAGGCCTACTCTGACGTGGCCCCGGAACCTGGGCTGTCCAGGACCACCCCCTTTGAAAGCTCGTTTGAGAGCCCACTGCGATGCCACCTAACGCGAATCTGTTGTCCAATAGATAGATAGATAGATAGATAGATAGATAGATAGATAGATAGATAGATAGATAGATAGATAGATAGATAGATAGATAGATCAATCTCATTCAATGAACTGTGAGTTTACATGTGACATGCAAGTTTGAGATCACCACCGTGGAATCAAGAAAGAACGCATAAGCCACCGGTAAAATGAGCACACGATGTAAGGTCTGGCACATGGCCCTGAACTCGCCCTGGTGATCCTGACCAACTCAACCTGTCCCTCTACCCCCGCTCCACAAAGCAAAGGTCTGCCACAGATGGTCCCTCATCCCTCCGATACAGCACTTTCCATGCTCTGGCGATGTCCCGGTCAAGAGACGTGTCCGTCGCCCGCTCCGCGGCCCGCTGTCGCAACTACTGCGCCTATGCTCGCTGAAGGGCCACTGCCATGCGCTGGTTGAGGAGGGCGCGTAGCGGCACCAACACCCCTGTGGTACCTCCTTGTCGGGCCAACCTCCGCTCGGTCGCCTCTGACGATGTCCGCAATACCTTGCCAAGGCCTCGCGAGAAGGCCCCCAAGGTCTCCATCGTTGGGAAGTCAAACTCCATATGGTCGCGCTCTTCCTCGCGTCGCCATCGTCCATACTCCTCTCCTTTGTGCGCACCGCATCCTCCAATGCCACGCCCGGCCGCTCCGCCGACCTCCTCCCCAGACTCGGCCGCTGCGGGTCGGCGATGACCACGTCCATCACTAGTGTGTGTCCCGTGGCTGGGTCAAAGCATGTGATATCCAGCCGCCCCTCAGGTAGGAGGCCTTCGTGCTCGACCGTCACCCCGCCCATCCCGCTCTCGCGAACCACTGCTGCCAACTCCCTCATCACTGCATCATGGACCGCCTTCGTACCCCCTCCCTGGACACATCGGAGGACGTGTTGCGGTGCGCATGGGTGTATAGGGCTCCGCTCTGCACACGTGCACGCCGGTGTATGGCGTGAGTGTGTGATGGGGAGCCCAAGGCGAAACCTGCACGCCACACTCCAGTCTGCTGGTGCCATGTACAGACGGTCGGTAACGGACCTGGGATGTGCCAGTAGCCAATCCCCGCTGTGCTCCCCCTGCACCGCCGCAAGTCGCTGCAACTGTGGGAGTGCCTCCTCTCCTCCCAACTCCGCTATCACCACCGATCGGAGCTCCCCCAGCCGCCACTCATAGACGGCGTCTGACAAGTCCTGGAAGAGGCGCTTGGGACTCCCCTGCTCACACTCGGCCAGCTGTGGGACCTTTGTTTTCACTGCATCTGGGAATCCTTGCAGCGCCCTCTCTCGTAGCTCTGCAAACATCCCCCTCATCCATGGTCTCCGTACTCCTTCCTCCCCCTCTCCGTTGTCCCCAGGGCCTCGTGGGTGGAGGAGACGTTTAAACGCATGCCAAGACTGCAGGTGGCTGCATACAAACGAGAGGGGTGCGAGGTCCCCCACTCCCGTTAGGCCGAGCCCTCCCAGCCAAATCGGGAGCCGTGCGTGCTGCTCCGCGTGGGCCACTGCCTGCCGCTCTCTGATCCCCTGCACCTCATCCAGTCCCACCAGTCGGCGGATGGAAACCCCCACCTTCTTGTCAAATCGCTGCAGCCGGCTGGTCCACCACTCTGATGGGGGAGTCAGCCGCGTGAGATGCTGTAGCCTGCAAGTGGTACACTCCCTCAAGATGCTGAATGCGGCCTGGGCATCTGGCATGTCGACGAGCGTCTCCAATATCTCCTCCACCTCGTGTACTGCTACATCAAGCCGCGCTCGACAGAACTCCTCTGTCCCGATCGGACACCCCAGAATCACCATCCCCTTCGTCACTCGCGGGACCCCCGCAATGCTCCCCGGCGCCTGCCCCACCCCTGCCGGTAGGTACAGCTGGCATTTGCGGGACTGAACCTCCATCCCCAGCGCAGCCAATCCTCCCTGCAGCGCAGTGAACGCTGCCTCAAGCTCCTGCACTGGGCCTAGCAAGTACGTGTCGTCCAAGTACGCCAGCACCCGGCCGGTCCCTCCCATCCCTGCCTGTGCTGCCTCCAGTACGTCCTGCTGCATCAAGGCATAAAGGAAGGGGCTGATAGGATCTCCCTGTCGCACCCCCCTCTCCGACTGGAGCACGCATGGTTGGGACCCCCCCTGATAGTAGAGCTCCGAGGGCTGGTCGTAAAAGAGGGCCAGTGCTGGGAGGAGTCGCTCGAATCCCCTCGCCCGCACCGCCTCGAAGATGGCTGCTCGCTCAACCGAGTTATAAGCGTTCTTTACATCGATACTCAGCAGCCCCCACGCCGCCTGCTGGTCCAGCTGCTCCATGATGGTGTGGACCACCGTGTCCCCCCTGCCGACACTCCCACCGCCTGCTGCAACGGCGCCAATGCTCTCTCCATCTCGCTCCTCCCTATACTGACCATCCATCTCCAAAGCAGGCGTGGAATCGCCTCTCCCACAGCGATCGGGCGTACCCCACCATCGGGCTTTGCTAGCGCGATGAGCCTGCTTGCTGTAAGAAAGCCCCGAGCTGTAGGGTGGAGCCGTCCTCGACATAGGGAGGCGAGTAGCTATGCCAACAACCTCGTGAGTCGCTCGTCTCCCACCACAACTTGTCGAAGATGATCCAAAGTAAAGCCTGATGGCCCTGCCGCCGTGCCTCTGCTGCTGTCCAGTAGAGCCTTCCGCACTCCATCCCCATCAGGGAACCCAGTAGGGGCTCGCCTCGCTGCCTCTGCTACCCATGCTGGTGTCGGCCGCTCCTTTGCCGGGTGCTTCGCCTGTAGTTGCGCCAATACCTCTGGTCCGGG
>SZWC01007508.1:74169-102090 GCA_023375785.1 Penium margaritaceum
AAAACAGTGGTTTTGGGCCGGTTTTAGGACAGCTCTTGGACTGCCGCGTGCGACACCCGCCGTGCGCCGTGGCAGGTATTTATGCCCTGGACCTGTCAGTTGTCATTTCTCTCTGCATATGCTATATTGAAGCATTCTGACACTTTGACTTGTGTCTCCTAGCCAAACCCTTGCCGCTGTGTGTACGACCCATGACTGTCGTCACCATCTGACTAGGCACTGACGCCCGATCAGCGGCCGTGTTGCTAGGAAGCTTCTACGCACTTTCTCATGGTATCAGAGCAGTGAGACAGTTCTCACTGAGCTGCGCAGCAGAGACGCAGCAGAGCAGCAGCAGTGAGAGTCACCGCTGCAGCAGATCTTCTGGGACCTGTTGGAGACGGCAGTTCGCCGTCCGCGTACTCCACCCACCACGTGAGATCGCAGCTGCTGAGGCAGCAGCAGCAGCGCGTACCACCACGCAGAGGTGTGTGGCGGCTGTGGTGCGTATAGCTGCCACTTCCCCCCCACAGCCGCAGCAGCAGAGCAGTAGCAGCAGAGGCGGCGGCGGCAGCCGCGCAGCAGCAGCGCAGCAGCAACGGCCGCCACAGCAGCGTGGCAGCAGCGGCGGTTGCAGCGGCGGCAGCAACAGCGCAGCAGCGGCGTCGGCAGCAGCAGCGCAGCAGCGGCAGCGGCACAGCAGCAGCAGCGGCAGTCGCGGCGGCAGCAGCAGCGCAGTAGTGGCAGCAGCAGTAATGCGCGGCGGCGGCAGCCAGCAGCAGCGCGCGTTGGCGGCAGCCAGCAGCAGCTGCAGCATGCAGCAGCAACGCCGCGCAGAGCAGCAGCCGCCGCGTGCAGCAGCAGCAGCAGCAGCGCAGCCGCTGCTGCCACCGCTACACACGCAGCTACGCAGCTGCTGCTACAGCTGACAGCACAGCTGCAGCAGCAGCTGGGCGGAAGCTGTTGCGCAGCTCCGCGGAGCTGCCGCGCGCCACTGCGCAGCGACAGAACCGTGACAAGAAAAAAAAAAGGGAGGGGACGAGCTGACGTCAGCATTGTTGGTTGCTAACGTCATCAGGTCGTGCTGACATCAGCAACCACTTGCTGACGTCAGCATTACACTTAGCCAAATGTTCAACCAAAAAGTCAAAAGTTGCCAGCGTTCCAACTCCCCGAGAAACACAGGCGGTTTTGAAATCCGGCAAACTTGACCTGCCGTCCCATAGTGAGCGGCGACATGAGTTCGCCCGACGACAAGGACAAGGGACCAGGTGATCCTTCCTCCTCTTCTTCAGGGGTATTGAGCCCTCGCTCGCAGGCCATTGAGGACCTGCGCAGCCAGCAGGAGGAGATGCGTCGTCTGCAGCGAGAGCAGACTGACGCGATCCGCACGCTGACTGAGCTCCTGCGCGCTCAGTCCACGGCTCCTCTGCGGATTTCTGAGGGAGCTGCCGGCGTCGCGGCCTCCACCCAGCACTCGGCTCAGGTGCCCGTGACAGGTGCCCCGCCTGCTTTTGGTGTGGTTTCCCCACCACCTGCGGACCTCCTTGATGACGAGCCATTCATGCCAGGCTTCGAGGATGACTCCCAGGAGCGGGAGATTCGTCTTCTACAGGAGCGCCTCCGTCAGCTGCAGACGGGTATCCGACCTCCACCCGTGTCCCCGATACGACCGTCACCTGACTTCCCCAGTGATCACCCCCTTCCAGGAGTTTTTCCCGTCACTCGCCCTCCTCAGCCTGCGGCTGCTCTCCCCACGGAGCGGCAGCCAAAGGACTTTGAGGCACCACCTCCACGGTACATCAGCGAGGATGGATTTGACTGCTGGGAGATCCTGTTCCAGGTGTGGGCCACCTCTGAGGGAGTGTGGCCTTACTACCACAGCCCATACCAGTCTACAGATCCAGCACAGGTGCTGACAGCAGCCCGGGCCATGCGAGGGCTTCTCTACGCCATGCCACGCGAGACTGTCGTTGAATTCCGTCCCTTTCTCGGCGAGGCTGGCACAGGCACCGGAGCTCATCCTCGTGGAGGCTGGGATCTGGCGTTGTCCCTACTGGCCGCAGAGACGCACGCCACGCGTGCGTCCCACATTCGTGCATTCCACTCTCTCCGTCAGGGACCAGCGGAGCCTTCAGCGGATTACTGGCGACGCGCCATGCGTATCTACACGCGGCTGGGGACCTCAGGGGGCACACAGCTGTGGGCGCTTCGGACGATCATGCTCGGAGTTCGCCTGGAGTACACCGACATATTCACACGGTACAGCGATGCTGCTCTCGAGCCTTTCTCAGCCACCCTACAGCTGCTCCCGTGGGCCCATCAGCTTTTCCTCCAGGTGACGTCGGCCCGCAAGGCAGCAGTAGCACATCAGGAGACTTCCCTCGCTGTAGCAGTCCTCGCCTCACCACCATCTTCCCTCCTGCAGTCACCCTCCATCACGACCTCATCTTCCTCCTCCTCTTCGACCCCGTCTACACCCACGCAGACGCAGGGCGTTGCAGCAGCTGCCCAGGGGAAGAAGAAGAATAGGAAGCGCGGATCGGGTCAGCAGCAGTCGTCATCCAGTGGTAGCAGTGGCCATTCTGTGCACTGCTACAACTGTGGAGGTGCCCATCGCTACACCGAGTGCCAGAAGCCGCTCGACTGGGAGCGCATCACTCGCGGACTTCAGGCTGCCCATGCTACTCACATCGCGTCTGGCACGTCGACCGTACACTACTCTGGATGCGCGGCGTCTACGAATGCAGCTATTCCTGCATCCTCACCGGTGAGCAGCAGTGATCCAGACCCACGTGACCGCACCATCGCCGAGCTTCGTCATCTTCCGGCGCTTCGCTTTCAGGGAGGTGCGAGTGTGTTGTCATCGTCGAGTGGGTCACAGACTGCTTGTTCGTCCGTCCTCGTGACTCATGATGACACGTGTGGGGGAGCACAGTCCGCATGTGATGATGATGGGCCTAACAACACTGACTGGATTCATGAGTCCCACCTTCGTGATGTACGTCGTTCCTTCCCACTGACGGCTCAGCGTCCCTCTGATGCCGAGTGTTCTATTGCTCGTTGTACAGTGACGTCCATCAGTCGTGACTCCAGTGGCACTTGGATCATCGATTCCGGTACCACCCACCACATGACGTGTCGTCGTAGTGACTTTGTGGTACTTGGTCCTGTCACGACTGTCTGTTCTGTTCGTACAGGTTCTGGTCAGTCCTTACCGGTTCACGGTGTTGGGGTTGTATGCTTTGATGGTCCGTCTAGCCCCCTGTATCTCTCTGACGTGTTGTTCGTGCCTTATCTTGAGCTCAGTCTGCTGTCTGTGCGTGCCTGCACTCTGATGGGTCTCTCGGTTGAGCATACCGCTGATTCAGCAATTGTGACTGCTCTTGACACCCGTAGCATTGTCCTGCGTGCTTCAGTCGTAGATGATTTGTACCGCATTGCTCGGCCCTCCTCCCCTTGCTCTCCCTCCTCCTCTGGTCGATTTTTTGTCACTGGTGTTCTATCCCCGGAACACCAGTGGTTGCTTCACCGACGTCTGTGTCACGTGGGCTCCGACACTGTGTCGAAGCTTATCCGGACACAGCCTGCTCTTGGTCTTGACGTGGCTTCTTTCGAGAAGCCACCCAAGACCGACTTTCTTTTTTGCGCTCAGGGTAAGATGCACCGGTGCACTTACCCTGATTCGCGTTCCCGAGCGCTGAGGCCCCTCGAGTTGGTCCACTCGGACCTGCTCGGTCCTCTCCCGGTCGAGTCGCTGTCAGAGAGGGGCCTGTATGTTCTGACGCTGACTGATGACTTCACCCGGATGCGGTGGGTCTACAGTCTGTGTCAGAAGAGCGACGCCGCCCTTGCCGTTCGGCTCTGGCTCGTGATGGCTGAGCGTCAGTCTCGCCACACGCTACATACCTTTTGCTCGGATCGCGGCGGTGAGTTCCTTGGCGAGATGGACTCCTTCTTTGCTGAGCACGGCATTTTTCACCAGGTCTACGCTCCTGCTACCCCACAACAGAACGGTGTATCTGAGCGCTGGAACCGCACCATGGAGGATGCGGTCCGCGCCATGCGGTCTGAGTGCGGTCTCCCGGAGTCCTTCGCATTCGAGGGCTTCGCCTACATGACTTGGGTCTGGAACTGCCTCCCGCATGGTCCGCTTCCGGATCATGTTACACCGTACGAGCTCTGGTTTGGCCACCGTGCCGATCTTCGTCTCGCACGCGTCTGGGGATCCGTGGCCTCCGTATGGTACACCGAGGACCAGCAGGGGTCCAAGGTCTCCCCTCGGGGTCGCTTGTGTGCCTTCGTCGGCATCTCCTCGCGGTCGAAGGCCTGGCGCTTTTGGGACCCCACTCGCCGTTGTGTCATTGAGTCCCGTGACGCGCTGTTTTTTGAGTCACTCACATACCGTGATCTGACTTCGATCACAGCGCTCTCTGCCGCTCATGTCCCTTCCTGTGAGGGTCCTCGGCGGATGGGGGAGACCTCTTCGCCAGCGACCATTCCTCGCCAGGCTGATGCGTCCGCTCGAGTCCCCTCTCGATCTCCAGCACTTGATGATCCGGCTATCATTGCCGTCGGTCCAGAGATCCCGCCTGTCCAGCCTGCTTCGCAGCCCATAGATACCGCTGCTCCCACGCCTCCTCCTGCATCACCCTCTGTGTCCACTGGTACCCCTGTTCCTGCGTCTGACCCAGTCCAGCCCACTCCTGTCTCTACGTCGGCTGACACTCCTGTCTCAGTGTCCGGGCCAGCCTTACCCGCTGTCATCCCCAGCTCAGTGTTCCCCACACACGCATCTCCACGCACGGCATCTCTGACTGCCTCGTCGCAGCCCTCACCAACTGTGGTCGTACCTGTCCTTGTGGTCGTACCTGTTCTTGAGCCAGAGGTGCGCCCCTCGACCTCCGGTTACTCCCGTGAGCCCGGTGGTCGCCTTCGACCACTGGATTCAGGAGCTCAACGAGCGTCAGGTTCCGGATCCAGACGTTCCTCTCGCAGCATCGCGAGCGGTGATCCAGGCACAAAGGCCTTAGGCCTGAGTGTCCACACTGAGCTTTCAGAGGTACACCCAACGTGCCCCATAGGGCACGACCTGGTCACTCGCGAGTTCCATATTGCCTGTGACGCAGCAGCTGATCTCGTGGCCGTTAGGCCAGACACTGAGGCGTGTGCACTTACCACGCAGAGTTCCCCCTCTATGGCGCCTGACCCGGGCACATTGAGGGAGGCTTTCTCATCGCAGGATGCTGATGCCTAGCGAGCTGCTTGCGAGGATGAGCTTCGCGCTATCCGAGAGCACGGAGTCTACGAGCTGGTCGAGCTTCCCCCTGGGAGGAAGACGATTCAGGTCAAGTGGGTCTTTCGCAAGAAAGTGAAGCCGGATGGCTCAATGGAACGCTACAAGGCCCGCTTGGTCGTCAAGGGGTTCTCTCAGATTGAGGGAGTTGATTACACTGACACCTTTGCCCCTGTCGGTCGCATGACCTTAGCTCGAGCTCTGTTCGGTGTAGTAGCTCAGCATGACTGGGAACTACACCAGATGGATGTGAACAACGCGTTCCTCCATGGCTCTTTGGATGAGGAGATCAACGTGGCTCAGCCACCAGGCTTTGAGGACGGTGACAAGGTCTGGCGCTTGCGCAAGTCCTTGTACGGCCTCAAGCAGTCTCCACGGTGTTGGAACCGGGAGATCACTGGCACCTTGACTCGCGTAGGATACATACAGAGCGAGGCAAACCCCTCACTCTTCATCCTACCGACACCCGAGCGGTTTACCGCCATCCTGGTCTATGTTGATGACCTTCTGATCGCGTCTCCATCGCTGGAGGCCGTGAAGGAGGCCAAGGCTGTCCTGCAAACCGCCTACAGGATGAAGGACCTCGAACCTGCATCGGTGTTTCTTCGTATGAAGATTGTGCGAGATCGGAGACATCGGACACTGTTGCTGCATCAGGCCCGATACGCACGAGTCGTGGGGAAGCGCTTTAGCGATCTCCTTGGTGCAGTGCCCACTGCTTCCACACCACTNTGACGGCTACACTGACAGCGACTGGGCTTGGAGTCCTGACGGGCGCAGTCGCACTGGCTACGTGTTTCTGCTCGGTGGTACCGCTTTGTCTTGGCGAAGCGGGAAGCAGGGCTGCATCGCACGTAGCTCGTCGGAGGCAGAGTATGTGGCTTTGGGGGCAGGGGCTGCTGAGGCAGTTTGGCTGCAGCGCTTGTTTCTTGAGCTTGGGCAGTCAGTACCCGCCATTGTGCTGCGTTGCGACAACCAGAGTGCTCTCGCCATTGCGGAGAACTCTGGTGTTTTTCATGCTCGCACAAAGCACATTGCGGTTGAGCATCACTTCGTTCGTGATCTGGTGGAGCGACGCGTGATCTCCATCATGTGGGTTGGCACTGACTTGCAGCGAGCTGATTTCTTGACGAAGGCACTTGCACGCGGAAAGTTCCTGGTGGCCATTCGTTCTGTTGGGCTTCGCCCCGTGCATGACAGTGGTTGAGTGTGGGATGTACGTTGCCGTCTCATCTGTCTGTGTCACTCACTATGTGGTTGTACCAGTGCTGCACGCGTATGGACATGCGTACCATCGGGTCATGGGGGAGTGTTGTGCTTTGTGCCGTTCCTGTACAGTTTACTGTGACCACTCGGCCGTGTCCATACTCGTGCAGATCCCTGAGGCAGGCAGCCCTGGTGACACCGGCACGACGACAGGCGGCGGACGACCCGTCTGGAGCTGACCGACCACTGTTCCAGAGCCCCAGATGTCATCGGGACTCCTTGCTGTGCCTTCTACGTCTTGCAGGTGCTTTTCCGCAGACTAGGCATGAGGCCCATTTGCATGTTTTTGCATTATATACTCGCTTTCAGTCGATGGATGCATGCATGTGACCAGTCGTTGCGTGCGTCTTTTGATTCTGCACGTCTAGGTTCAGACGGCGTAGGATTCTGACATGTGTGCGCAGAGTTACGGCCAAAACAGTGGTTTTGGACCGGTTTTAGGACAACTCTTGGACTGCCGCGTGCGACACCCGCCGTGCGCCGCGGCAGGTATTTATGCCCTGGACCTGTCAGTTGTCATTTCTCTCTGCATATGCTATATTGAAGCATTCTGACACTTTGACTTGTGTCTCCTAGCCAAACCCTTGCCGCTGTGTGTACAACCTGTGACTGTCGTCACCGTCTGACTAGGCACTGACGCCCGGTCAGCGGCCGTGTTGCTAGGAAGCTTCTACGCACTTTCTCAATGGCATCCCAAACTCTTTCCACCTGTCACAGCTGCAAGTCTTCTCCAGCAGGTCTACCTGTCGGGGATTGTTGGTTGGTCCATCCACAGTTGCAGTGTTTGGGCCCTCCTCAATGACATTGTACTCACGGGCCACGGCAAGGCAGTTGAGCAGTCGGTCGGCTTGGACAGGGGCCAGGAACGTCTGCACAACTTCCGCGTGGGCAAGCCGAGCACAAAACATGCGCTGCACAAAGGGCAAGATGCTCACAAAGCAGTAGTATGGATACATCTTGCGGTGCGCTGCAATGCATGCGTTCCAGCTCTCTGCTGCGTTGGAGGTTGTGTGGCCTCCCCTGCCAAGGGGGCACTAGAGATGTGTCCATTTCTCCAGAGGTACACCCCCGACCACAAACCCATCCCCACCTGGCCTGCCAAAAAGATATGCGTAAGCAGGTGCACTCACTTGCCGTAGGTGGGTGGTTGCCTTTTGCCACTGGTCCACATTCATCGCATGCGCACACTTCCATACCCAGTGTGCGGCTTTCTTCGCGTAGGCGATGCGCACGTTCTCGCGCAAGTGCCATGCGCAGAATGTGTGTGTTGCCCCTCCTAAGTACTTCTTCACCGCTGTCTCCAGGCCCTTCTCTCTGTCTGTGATGATGCTTGTCCCAGGCAGAGCAGCAATGGGATACGCAAGGGCAACCTGGGCGCAAAAAAAGTTCCAACTCTTCTCGTCCTCGGTCAGTGCCAGTGCCCACGCCATGGGCACCGCGTGGTCATTGGCGTCAAAAAATTGGGCAAGCAGCAGAGTTTTCTTATGCCCGTTTTTCAAAAACGTTGCATCCATGGTCAGAATGCAGCGACTGTGCTGGAAAGCGATCCTGGCAGCCCCGGGAGCGACGAACGCCCACAGGAAAGCACCGTTCTTGTCCTTGTGCGCGACCGCGTGGGTTCCTGGGTCAACGCGTCTCAGCTGCACGCACGAAATAGATGTACACAAGTCAATTGAATTGAAAGCACAATGTACAATGCTTTGTTCAACCTTTGAAGTGGACTTGTTCAACGTACCTCGTCGATGTACGATGGAAAGAGACTCCATGTGTCGGTTTTCTTGCCCATCAAATCTTCCTGGGCCTGTGACTTCGCGCGGTAGAGTGTGTTGTTGGAGATGTTGATGCCGGTCCTCTCGTGGAGTACCTGCCGCAGGGTGGCTGTAGACGTAGTGGGGTCGCGCTGCACTGCCTCGCCTATTTTGCGGGCCACCCACCCCTTCTGGCGGGCCGGTTTGCCGCGGCCAATCTTGGGGACACACTTGTGTCCGTCGGTGTAGTGGGACACCGTCACGGCACCAAACTTTCTTGTCACATGTTCGCGCAAGAGCCACATACAACCCTTGTTCTTCGCCTTGGCACACGTCACGTGGAATCTGGCGGGCTCACTGCGCACCCACTTAAGCCCGAAGCGGTTTTCAACCGCGTAGTCCTCCACAAACGCCCGGGCTGCGTCCATGTCGTCAAACAACATACCCTCTGCCGGCTCCTTCCTCATCCCCTTCTGCTTCTTCGAGCTGTGACATGGTTCGTCGTCCGAATCACCTGTCCATGACAGCACCGCATAAAATGACATGAGAGAGCACGGGGTTTACAAAGGAGTCCATGCAAAAGCAGGAAGAGGAACCTGTACTTCCATGCACGGTCTCTGTCTTCCTAAAAAACCAGGCATAGGATGCATCCTGGGCACTAAGTGAGCATTACCGAGGTGGCCATGTGGTAGGGACAGCACGCGACGGCGCCCCATGCTAAACCGAACCGGTCCAGCTTCACGGACATCGGGGGACCTGGGAGCACGGGGTGGTTCATCCAGGAGTTGGTTCTCTGGGAGGGCGTCCCACTCGTCCAACCGTCGGGACCACCAATCATCGTTCCAATCTCGAGTCAACAAAGAAATCACATCTTGAAACGCGCCTGATGGGTTGTTCGGCGGAGGGTTATCGGGGTACCACCGCGGTGCAGGCCCGTCAGCAAACCGAGCAGTCTTCTCGTCAGGACTTGGTTGCGTGGCAACGAGCCAAGCATGTTCGTGAGAACCCATCCCAAACAGTGGGTATTTCGTGAATAAAACATCTTCCTATTTATCCGATCTACCCTCCTCATTAGGCTTACCGGCGTCTTCGACGACTTGGTCGTCCACCATTCCGGCTTCACGAAGGATGCAGCAGCAGAAGCAATATCGTTAGAGGGAGCGGTGACGGCGTCAACGACGACGACGTAGCAATGAATGACAACGGATGAAACTAGACAGGCACCCTGCCGCAACATGTGGTGCAAGTGGCGGACAATCCGAGGATAGGTGTACACGTACGATGAGGGTACTGTCCGCCGATACCCCTCTTCATGCACGTTCTCTGTGAGTGTAGTGCATGTCATCCACTGTCCGCCGGCAAGTAATAGTACACCATGGTTTTGGGTACCCAACGGCATGCCCATAGTCACCGCCGGTTGAAAGGATGTGACAGAGACATGTGATTGGCAGCCCGTTATGGCGTGCCGCGGAAGCTGCAACACGGACAGCTGTCGACTGGTCCAGCGGCGCAATGTCATTGGCACGCTTATCGCTTGCTGCGCTGGCCATACAGCTGTTAGGCGCGGCAGGACGTTTGGATGCCGGTGCATGAACCACACCAGCTGAGGGCCGAGTATTCGCAGGGTGTGTTTCGATGTTACGAGGACATTGCATGTGCTGGTGAGACGGCCATGAAGGTGTGCGGTGTGGGGTTTGACTGAAACTGTGAGTCCTCGATTTCTTTTCACAAAGAAAGGATACCCCCAATTATCGAGCGCCTGAATGACGTTGAACCGTAGATTGTCGAGTATCGGAACATTTTCGATGTCGACTTCATAGTAATGTACAAGTATCGAGTACATGCATGCGGCGTCCTTGTACGAATTGACGCAAAAATTCTTGGAAAAGTGAAAAAATAATACCACGACACCCTTCTCCTGCAGAAAAATGAACCATATGCCGTCACATGACGACTTCGACAATTGCAAGGGGTACATGGGGCTTATTGTTCATGGGTAGGGGCGAATGAGGCTTATCGTACTGGCGGAGGGGCGAATGAGGTTTATTGTGCTGGCGGAGGGGCGGATCAGGCTTATCGTCCCGACGGAGGGGCGGATCAGGCTTATCGGTCTGGCCGAGGGGCGAATGGGGTTTATCGTGCCGACAAAGGGACGGATGGGGCTTATTGTGCGAAACTTGGGGTATATAGTCACTCCGCCCTTTTTCGGTATGGCCGAACGTAAACCTCCATCTGTTCCCCGTGGAGGGGTAGCAATGATTTGGTGATTGATGGCCATACATAGACCTCGTGGAGTTTTTCGCTCTTTAGCAGCGGATCTACAAGCGTTTATCGACATGCGCTGCCGTGCTCCAGTCGAGGAATGGAGCTGGTCAGAACCGTGCCAGCTCTTGTTGGAGCGTTGACGGCGCATCACCAATGGAGGCTCTTGCCACATCGTATACTAACGTTTGCAAAGCTGCCACGCTTCAGACCAAATCACGCAACTAGATTGCGATGCGCTCAACTCGGCAGCAAAAAGTCGTCAGATCCAGTCCAGATCTGGAGTGGTTTCAGGGTTCGTTTATTTTGCACTTTGACGCCTCTTACCTGTAGCAAGGCCCGTCAGATCCCATCGTCATGCATGTGGCGGGTACTCTCTGAAACTAAAATGTTTCTACAAAGTTCCAGCCAGAGTCTCGGGTGACCTTGAAACCCACGCGGTGGTGTTGTGGGTCTCCCGCCAAGGCTCTGAAGAAATTTTCTTGCAGCTTCGCCCAATCTCCAGCTTCGACTAGCGGTTCGAGAAACCGTTCTAAATATGGTGGCGTACACACGTGTCGACAGTGGCAAGAGCTCTTCTCGGCTGGAGGAGCTCCAATTTTGCCCGAGGGGTGAACCCAAAAAAAGGGGTGGCTCGAACCGAAGCAAATAATGCGAAGATCGAAGGGATCACTCCATTCGGACTGTGCAGGCAAGTTGACGAATGTGAACGACTTCCTGATACAAATGAATGATTCTCCGCGTACACGGGGGCAATACAGGTGCTCCAACGGAACCAGTAGGGTCGACGTTTTTCATCGCTCCGACCGAACGAGGGTGTATGGAACAATTTGGCTGGTCCACACTTGCCGAACGGCGGCACGGCAGGAACTGCGCGAAATATGGTTCGCGGTGAAGCCTACCGCGGACGTTCCTCCGTACCCGGCCGCGGACAGTTTGCCTCCTTTTGAAGGAAGTTTCCCCAGTTTCGCGCAGTTCCTGCCAGCTAGCATCCGCGGCAGATTCTCGGCACAGAAGGAAATAGTCCCCGGTTTTGCGCAATTCAAAATTCCAGCAAGCCACTGTCGTCTTCATCCGTACGCTACATTACGCAAACCAATTATTCAACAAAGATTTCGATGCTTAGCCGCAGAACTTTGCGGCCGGAAGTTATGCCACGAAAAAGTGGCTTCAAGGCAGCCATGGTACGCCGCAAAACGATGGGTTTTTTCAGCCCACCAATGACATCGTGCCACGGATGTCCCAACCGTGTATTGCCGCGATGTCCAATTTGCGGCAATTGTACGGTGGCCGATTCTTTTCTCCACTCTGCTTCTCCTTGTCGCCTACGATTCGCAAAACGTTGACTCCTCGCAGGCCCGATCGCAAAATAATCGAACAGGGTTGACCCTCGCAAGCCTCATCGTTAAGAATCGCAAAGGGTTGACCCGTCGCAAGCTGCCTTTTGCCGCGTGCGCCTTTCCTGCCGTGCCGCCGTTCGGCGAGAGTGGACCAGCCTAACTATTTGAAGTTGGAGCTCGAAACGACATCTGAATGAGTTTATGGCCTGAATCGTACGTTGGACTCAGGTGCCGACGGTCTCGATACCTGGTTCAGACGGAAGATCCAGGACGGCAATCTTGCCGGCATTCTTTAGGGCATACCTAGAACATAAATTCATTTGTGCTCATCCTCTTTCCATTCGGGGGATGGTGACCGTCGATCCTACTGTCTTCATTAGATAAACTGTCCAGAGGGATGAACAGTTTGCAGGGCATCACATCAAATTTACAAGCAATTTGTCCACATTGTGGACAAATTGAGCGATTTCTTCCTTCTGCATTGAGAACACATCATCGTAACGTTCAACCTGTGGCCACCGTGAACAGAGCAACCACTCAATCCGATCTGCCGTCAGCCCCTGTTTCCGCCTCATAACCGGATTGTCACAAGAACGCCATTTGAAATCTCTCTTTTCAAGGATGGTTCGTTTCCGCCGAAAATTTCAGATTTGATTATGGTTCAGGTAACACTATGGCCCCACGGTAGCGGGCGGGCCCTGTGGCGTTTCTGTAAACAAAAGAAGAAAATATCCAGTACTCCGGGTTCAGAAACCAAACTCGCCAAATCGCCCCGCTTTTCATTTTTTGACCATCTAAAATTTTCCATGATGGCGCACGGGGTACATTGTTGCGTTACAATATAACCCGACATGAGGGGCTTATTCTAACATCACAGCATACCCCGTTTCCATTGGCATTTTTAGTATTCTTTCTATTTCTCGGAACACGTCATACGTAACCGGCGGAAGACAACCCTATCGTTAGGTGTAGTTTTTCAGTTGCTCGTGTGTTTGTTTTTTAGACTTCGTCCCCCCAAATAACGTTGTACAATTTATACGCCCCCCCCCCCCCAACTGAAGTCGCAAAATGGAAACTTCTGGACAAAATCCATGTACCCGACGGGGTACCTCGCAAAACGAAAACCTCACATGTAGCTCTGTGCCACCGTCCATTGCCCGATGGGGGATAGCGATAACAAACATAATAATTTTAAAACAAATATCCAGATACCCTAGGTTCAAAAACCAAACTCGCCAAAACCCTGATCTCTGAAACGTTGCTCCCTGGTCGCCCCGTCGTCACTTTTTTAGTCGCAAGAAACCCTGCGATGGCCCGCGGGGTACATTGTCTCATTACAATGTACCCCGACATGAGGGGTACATTGTAACGTCACAATGTACCCCGTTTCCGTGTTCAGTCGTCTAAGGTATTTTTAGCAATATTTCTATTTCTCGGAACACGTCTCCTAAGAAACAGATGGAAAAGCCTCCCATCGTCAGGTGTCGTCTTTGAATTGCTTGCGTGTTTGTTTTTTAGACCTCCCCTCCCCAAATGACGTCGTGCAATGTATCCGCCAATCCCCCCAACCGCCTTTTTGGAGGGTCTTGTTACTTCATAAAAATGCTTCATAACAATGACATTTCAACTTTGAGAGATTACACTAAAGTGGCAAAATGGAAATATCTGGACAATAACCATGTACCCTACGGGGTAACGTCACTGGCACTCTGGCTGCGGGGTGTCCTAATATAAAAGTTTTGAAGTTGGGGCTTATTGTGATTAAAAGTCGAAACACGTGGCGAATAGAAATACAAATCCTTCGAACGGGGTGGATACCGATCTCGAAAACCCGGAACGGGGTACCTCGTAACGTTGCCTTAATATCTATCTTTCTATCTCGTGATCGACACAGGCTGTGGGTTGTGAAGAAAGTGGGGGATTGAAGACAAAAATCGAAACACGGGGCAAATGGAGATCAAAATCCTTTGAACGAAGTCGATAGCGTTTCCGAACATCCGGAATGGGGTACGTCGTAACGTTGCCGTAAACCAAATGGGAACCTCAACAGTAATGTTTCCCACGTATGAAACGCGGAGTTGACGAATTGGTATTCCACGACAGTCTTCCTTGACTTGGTTATCTGGTTTAGGGCACGGCTGGTAAACGCTGAAATCCATCGTTGAGCGCTATCGGACAGAACTTTGCACCTTTTGTTGGAGGACTTTCCTAGTCCAAACACCTCACCCTGCATTCTCGTCATTTTCATCGCCGGTCAGGAGCGCGATGCAGCCGGTCAGGTCCGGATTGACCTTTTTCCAACTGCGGACGAGCATCGAGCTTTCAACTATGGACGTTCACACGCCATTGCTGGAAAAGGGGATTGTTCAGCCATTCGTCTACCATGTGGGGCCCGCCAGGATCGCTGAACAAGGGAAGAAAGAAGTTCTTCCGGACGAATCGATGTGGAGGGCCGAGCCACTCTACGTGGACGAACTTTAAGGCTTAAAGACCGCGGACAGGACCGACTGCACATCGCTGGAATCCATCGTTGAGGAGCCCCAACGACGCATTCCAGCGTTTACCAGCCGCACCCTTAATTTCCAGATGGTTCCTTTCCACTCTCAGGAAACCGACCACGGTTTGCCATCGATTTCCATAGGGCGAAAATACTCAGGTACCCATAAAACGCAATATGAGACTCTGATCCGCCCTGTAGCGGCGAAAAAAATCATCAAAAGACCAGTCGAAAATCATGCTCGCTCGCGGCATGCGTCGACGGGCGAGCATGAAAAAATCGTGCATGCGGACATTGCTCCCTCGCGATCGAGCGAAAACGCCCTTCTTTCGTTTTCGATAATGTTTTTCAAACAAAAACCTATGACTTTAACACGCAAACCACATTCAAACCATACCCCTAATTACATTAAAGGTTTTAGGGTTTTATTTTTGCGCGGGCTCCTGCTGGGCCCCGCGGTAGCGGGGCCCAACAGGTTCCCTTTCAACGCATAGGGAGTCTCGAACTCCCCTCAAACTCTGAACAAACCTACCCCCGCTAGTATCAGAAACCCTTCAACGAAAGGGTTTGTGATACTAGCGGAGGGCGCCGCATACCATGCGTCCTCAGCGCATGGCATGTGGTCTTGCCATGCATTTTCGTTTGTTTTCTTTCTTACTGGCGTGGCGGTAGCGGCGGCCGATGGGTAGTTAGGTTATTTCTCGCTCAACGACGGGCGAATGAGTTTTATATTTCTACTATTCGGGTATATGGTGACGGAACCCATTTCCATATCGGCTGCGAACTGTCCTCATGTTCCACATCTGGCCATACAAGTCGCGGTTGGTAGATGGTCAAGCCGTACTGAAGATAATCGAGCGCACAAGAGTGCATTTGACCTAATATGCCAAAGACGGAAACCACCGAAAGAAGAATGATCCAGCCGCGCAACATTGCCGTACACAACCCACTAAACACATCGCATGCTCCTGAATAGCTACCTAGCATGAGATAGAATCAGATGAAGGAATGGGTAGAGGGGTAAGAAAGTACATCTGAAAGCAAGCTTTACTTAGCCTTCATGCCAAGGAAACTATCCTACCCTTCTTTCAGGTAAAATGAAGCCTTTTAACTCTACAAGGTGCAACATATACTGAAAATAATTAATTTATCATGAGGACATACATCTAACACTGAAAACTTATTTAAAAAATGAAGACATCTCAATATCATCAAGTTTGTTATCAAATATAACAAACTTGAATCTATCAAATGCATCATTAAAACCAGTAGAGTACATAAGTATCATGAATAAAACTACTTTTAAATTTTCGACAAACATTAGTCCTTAAACTTCACATGCATGTGTTTTCATCCTTATATGCATGCCCCATTACACGTCAACCACTTGAATGTGACAATACTTGGCTCAAAATATATTTTAAAAACTTAACCAAATTATAGTTTTCTATTGTAAAAACATAAAAAAAAATATCAAACCCTCCAAGAAAGTGATGAAAAGTTTCCCTTCCACCTTAACAATATTTTGATTCCAAAATTTTGATAATAAAAAAATCTAATGAACAGTCACCTAAATGTTTATGAAAAGCCCCCGAAATATGAACTAAGTTATCAAACCAATCTCTCACAAGGAGATGCCACACACATTCCTCCACGTTAAAACCCAAGACCAAGAATGCCTCATTCTTGTTATGTTATTCCATGAATGCGCTATTAAGTTCTGAAACTTCTCATTGTCATGCATTGAATTAATATGAATAATTACACAATTGTGCTAATTCCTCATATTTTATAAGACAGTACGAATTATACCTCATCAAAATATATGTTCCACTCATTCTAACACAATATCAAAAGTGAAAGAAAGCTACAAGGTCATCAGAAAGTAAAATATAATCAGAAATACATTAAAGTCAATAAAAATTAAAAATCAACATGAAAACCTTGTTTCTCCCTCGCACCATAGAGAGTTATTGTTGTGCAATATCTTATGATAATAAGAGATTAGTGGAGGCTAATGAACTACACATGTGATTTCTCGGACATTGTCAACAAGAACACTTCTACATTTGTATCAAATGAATTTAATATGAAATGATTCATATAATCCGTTTTTATGCTTGATCCAATTTATGACCCTCTGAAAAACAAGACAAGAGGCATGATTCATATTACAAGTTTGAAGAATTAGATAAGCAATCAAATATACCATAATACATATGGTACGATTTTAGAAGAATGTTTTCCAGTGCAAATTTCTCCACAAACTCTGTCCATTTCAATAACTACAAGATAATAAAAGATCAATCATGATGTTTGGCATCTTGGTTGACCTTTCCACAGGATAGACATTAATGCCCAAACTGACAGCCATGATTAAAATTCTCCAACAGAGATCCAAATGTCGGGTAAAATGAAAGAAAATAATAGAAAATTGTCACCTTTGACTTACTACAACAATTCTAGTGTTTGAGTTTCGAGATGCTTTGAAAAATGCAATCTATATTTTTAAAGGGGTAGCGACAAGCCAAAACTATTGGGAAGCCATCAGAAATATTGAGACTCATGTGAAGGTAGAGGGAAGGAGTATACAAAATTTTAATTGTTTACTAAAATGGTTCAGAGCCTATTGCCATCGGAATGGCTCTACACATGTATTAAAGAAGAAGGTTGTTTATATTGTAAATCATGAAAAATAAGGAGGACAACCCATCGACATTACTTAGTGCAAGTGAGGGATAAACATTAAAGAAGAAACATCTACACCAAATTACAGAGCGTTACAAATGTTCTCCTCAGTGTTAGTGGGTGCGAGGACTACGCTGGTTTCATGCTCCGATATGGCGCAGTCGGTTTCACAATCGGATAAAGATACCCAGAGTGGGAATTTTCTCGGTGGCTTTCGGGAGCGGAGCCGTGGACAGTTCTTCACGGTACACGCCAGTCGAATTCTGGCAACCAGGCCTAAAGGGCTTGGATTGTAAAATAGTGCATGGCATGCGTAGGCTACTGCGCATGGCTCTAGTGGGGGCAGGAACTCGTAGCTGAGCAGTGCGACTAAGCGCCGCGGTCAGGTGGGCCAAGGCCTGAGTGGGCTTCTAGCATGAGGCAGTGTGTGAGCTCTTGGTGGGGACCGTCTGCACAGACAATCCGTAGCCACGACTCAACATGCTTCTCTGCTCGCCACCTGGACAGGCTGCATGGCAAGCTAGAATGCAAGGATTACGGTTACGGAGATCTACGGTTCTCACTGATGTGTGAGGAGGGCCAGGATGTGCGCATTACAGTTACGGAGATCTACGGCTCTCACAGATCCGTGAGAAGCTCCAGGATTCAAGAACCACGGTGACGGTGAAACTTCACCGTGCATCTGAGGAAGCTTCTTCGAGCAAGCAAGGCAATCAACTTGCCAGGGCCGCAAGTATAAAAGGCGGCGGCCCTGACACATCTTAGTATCTCAGCAGGCCTCATCTTTCATGTCACGACCTTGCAGCACTTAGCATCTGGAAGCACCTCAGACCAAGGTTCTGCTGGAGTCTGCCCAGGAGACCCCTTTAAGCCTAGCAGAGCTCTGCCAGCCTGGGAAGGAAGAAGCCCTGACTACCTGGAGGCCAGCCTACCTGGAAGACGGTGCTGGACCAAGACTCCTTGCGTCGACGGACTTAACGGCCTAGCAAGGCGTTGCCCCTTGCGTGGGCCAGGAGTAGTGGTGGAGCTCATGTGTAGCCTTTGTTAGGCTCTACTTTTCATGTACCATATTTGTACTTTGGAATCAATCAAGATTTCTTCCGATGTCACAATCAGTTTCCAAAGTTCATCTACTGATCTGTCTGCTAGCTTGCTGCACGAGAACAGATCATGTACAAGCAAGGAACCTAGTCCTTGCTACACACCTGCAAATGCCAACACTCAGGACTAAGATGGTCAAAAGTTTGACTTTCAAAAAGAGAGCCAGGGTTCTTTGCAGGTGATTTTTTTATGAAAAAGTGAAGATTAATCCACCTTTTTTGACCAATCATACTAAAAAGGGGGGTGCTGGAGGATTTTATGGTGAAGAGAGATTTTTTTGTCACCACAAGATCATCTTCAAGGAATAATTTTTAGAATAGGACAATCTACAAGTGGAAAAAAGGCAACATTGTCTACATCAAGATTGATGAAGAATATTACATATGAAGAAGGGAAGAAAAACATTTCAGTGGCCACATGGATAAATGAATTAAAAAAAATTGAGTTATAAAAAATGCAGTTGGATGCATAAAACAAACATCATTAAATGAAGCAAACTATTATCTTCACCTCCGGCATAATAAATCCATGTGAATTTCAGAAAAGGGAGTAATATTGATGTAAGATACACCAAACAATCATAATCCTTATTGATTCTGTCAACTGTAAAGTTTACAACCATTTTGAAAGAATTGAAGCAAATGAGAGAGGCTTCAGTACGGAGTATTGTTTTCAACAACAGTTAAAAAAACCTATGGAATGTATTTTGATGAGTGATGTAGACCTAAAATTAAATATTTAAACGATGGTTGAGATCTTTTCGTGTTGGATTGAATGAAAAAATAGAGTATAGTAACACATGTACCTTAGTGCTCCACAATTTTGTGATCTAAAGTAGTCCTATGGTTGTAACAATGGTTCGTCACCTGGTTCCATTGTTATTTCGGATTTTTTTTGGAAGAAACAAGTTCCTTGCATAACCTTAATTTTGTTTTATTTCGGTGCTTTAGCACTACGTGATCCTGGTTCAATACCGCGGATCTGCAAGAAATTGGTTGTTGGGCTATTGGTATCCTACAAGCATTAGCCATTCCGAATTTTTTTTGCACACGCTTCTCTGTTGTTGTGGTCCCCATTCTTAGCTTAGTTGCCTTTATCTAGTTGCCATCATGTCTCTCCTCTTTGCATTATTTGATAATGTTTCAAGGGAGGAGCACATGCAAAATTTTGCGCATGCCTTTGCTACTCCGAAGCCCCCCTAAGTTGAATGCTTTTGTAGAGGGCTTAGCCTTCCATGTAAGCACGAGCTTGTGCTCTTGCCGTCAGTCTCCCCTTCGCCAGAAGATGTCACCGTCACTACATCTCCCATTGCTAAGACGCTTTCCAACTCACCAGACTGCAGTGCTCATGAGAGGCTTTAGAGGTTTTTGCGAGCATGTAGTGGGGAAGTTACCGTGTGCTCTGATGTAGGAAGGGGGTCTTACAATTGTCCACGATCTTTTTGCCCAGTAAGAAAACTCTGTACTTTAATGAGTAATCCAAGTTATGAGCGAATTGAGTAACATCGGCAGACTGTGTTCTTTCGAGGTTTTTGCAAGCACGTAGTGAGGAAGTTAGCGCGTGCTCTCATGTAGCAAGGGGGTCTAACTATTGTCCAGGATCTTTGTGCCCACTAAGAAACTCTGTACTTTAATGAGCAAAATTGGAAGACTTGGATTGACCTTATAATTTAAAGAGATTATCAAGTACAAGAATAGCATAGGGAAACAATGACAAAACATAGCTGAATGCTCAACACTCTGACATAATCTGCCCCTTCCAAGGGCGCAACACCTTCCTTAGCCGTGAAGGCTATCGTTGCAAGGGTCTAAGCATGATGACCATAAGCTCAAGTGAAATGGCCTCCATGTTGTCAGGGTACCTTCCTCTCCACATTGGCAGCCACTACCAAACTCACTGGGCCGTCAGAGGATTTTTAACCCTCCTAGCCAAGCTGGCAGAGTGCTACTAGGCTTATTGGGTTGACTGAGGGGAAATCCTACATGATACATAACTTCTAGACCCTCTTAATTAGGTTAACAGAGCAGTAACAAACACCCTCGGTCGTCAGAGTGAGACTTCAACAAAGCCCGACTATCCACACATAATCAGTTTGATAAAGTAGAGCAGACTTTAGACACTAACTCAAGGCTCTCACGTGAAGACACAACTCCTAGCCCACAAATGAGTAACTTCAAGCAAGACAACTCAAGTTAGGCACCTTGATTCTTACCAATAGTATGGCCACTACGGCGAGGTAGTCTAATGTTCAAGTAGTCAAGGCCTTCCTGCTGCCAAGGCTGGCAGACTGCTGCTAGGCTTACTAGGGTCTTAAGATGAAAGTGAATCCAGAGTCTTAGTCTAAGGCGTTGTTTGGTAGAGATGGTATGATGGTCTTACTGTGGGAGTTGCTACCTGTGTTGTTGGAGTTGTTTTTGGTGTTACTCAAGTGATTGAGTGTTATCTACTTTTATACTAGGATCCCTACAATTTCTCCAACTGCTCTATGCTTAGAGTTTATAGCTTCCTCCTCAAGGAATCTTCCCGGTCCAAGGCATGCAGATTCCTTCTGAAGGAAGCTTCCTAGAGGCTGTTAACTTGGTCGTGGTCCCAGATGTTAAGTGGTACTTGTTGCCGCTGACGTAGGGCGTTCTTCACTCTTGGCTCTACATGCAACTATTGACTCTTGCATGTAGTATCTGATGCAATTGGTGAGTCGTGCATGTGGTAGTTGATGCTATTCTGAGTCAAATATAAAGCACCTTATGCAGAGTGGCCCCTTCTCTAGAGCTGTGCTTGCATGTGGTGATGCAAGCGGTCCCTTCAAGTTAGTCAGGTGTAGCCCCATCCTAACCATTCTAGGTCAAGTATCACAAGTGCTTGCTTGCACTATGCATCAACTAACAAAGCTGGGCAAACAGGCATACACAACCATGTTGAGCATGCAACACACAAATCTAGGCTCTTTTCCCCCCTTGGAGCTGGATGCTAAAATTTAATCTAGCATGTTCATTAAAACTCCCGGCCAAACCACACCTGGGTATTTACGGATAAAAATCTGTAACTTTGCATATTGACCTCCGTTTCTCAATCCGACTTTGCCAAGTCGAAGTTGTAGGTTAGTGTAGTTATCGCTCACTCCCATACGGTGGTCATGGTGCTATGAAACTACAACTTTGTAGAAGCTACCACATGACTCGGAGGCGCGCGCACGCTTGATGTACTAGGAAGAAACCTTTCTCAACCGCATGCATGCCATCCCAAAATCTCTCATTGTCAACGCGGATCATACCGACATGCACCTTGTGCCGTTGCCTGGGTACATGTTCGCACAAATTAGTGCAAAAAAGGTAAAGGTCTTGGTAAAATACGACAAAATCCAAGTGAGTACCCTAATCGCATCTACTGTCGATGGTGAAGTCCTCCCACTCCAGGTGATGTGGACTCAGAAGACCACCGCGCGACAAAAACTTTGACCGCATCTTACGCAACCGTGAATGGATGTTTTCGCAGACGCATAACCATTGGACCTGTGTAGAGACAACCAAACAATGGTTTGCCATGATCATAAAACCGTACTCCCTTGATGTTTGTAAGTTTTCATGTCTGTCCTCGAATCATGCCAAACTGCTCGTAAACGTGGACGCATGGCTTCCGCAAGCGTCAGCATCTTTTTACACATAGATGAACAAGAGGTAACTGTGGGTTCTGCTTGTGTACATACCCGCCAGATGCACATCTAAGGTTTAGTCGGTGGATGTGGGTCTTCTACGACCCTTCAAGGCAGAGATCTTCTAAGCTTACTCGGCATGGGTGGGTGTCAAACTGAAGGCGGATGACAACGTCAACATGGGCATGTGGTAAATCAAGGATGCAACCGTTAGTTGAATGTCTAAGGGATGGGGACACTTGCGATCAAACATCCAACTGATCCACAATGCGTGGTCTGGCTCTGGGTGGGGGATTGTGTGGGACGTGGCCTTTCAGAGTAAGGCTGTAACGGAAACCCTAAGGTTTACGATAGACCAAGAAGTCTAGGGGAAGAGTGAGGAAACAATGTCACATGATCTTCCCTTTTTTGTCTTTTTTCACGATTTTTCATTTGACCCCTCCTGACGTCAATTTTGGTAGAAACAAATGTTAGTGTAGCCTAATTTTAGGTAAGGTTTGCAGGCTCCAAAGTATTTGTTCCCACATCTTGTACACCACGAACATCTTATGATGATTTAACACCACTAGCACCAGTCGTTGTGAAGGCTAGAAAATGGCGAGCCTCTGTTTCTATCCTCATTACATTGTTTTCATGTTGGAGTTCAATGCATGAGGTTTCTATTGCTCCTTCAACTATGGGGCCCAAATGTAGGCCCAATTATGTAATTTGTTTTATGTACAAAAGTTCCACAATGAGGACACATGTAGTTGTTGTGCTTCGTATCCTCATGGTCAAAGCATGCATTGCGTGGACGCCCACACTCTTAACTTGTGCATGATGTTTTCCAATTGCATTGCTGAATTTCTAGAGGCATGATTTTATCAGGGTTCACCCTTGGTACAGGATGGTTGCACATCTTTTTGTGCTCCATGCGTGAGTTCTTGTTTGCACAATATTGTAAGCTCTTTCCATTTGCATAAAGGTACACTTTAGTGTGCATTCATGGTTCATCCCACTCCCTCAATTCCCTGCAATTGCGTGATGGAAATTTGGTCTGAGAAGACTCTCCCTTTTATCACGCCTTGTCACCCTTGCATTTTACATCCCATGTTATCGGATGTCATACTTGACTTCTCATTATGTGGTTTGGTAATTTATTTTATAGAGGAGGAGGGAGTGAGCCCTTTGCCTTCTTTCTTTTTGTACATCAATGTATATCAAGGCATTAAACAAACATGTACAAAGACAAACAAGGAGAATAGAATCAATTTGAAAAACTCCATAATAATTTCAATGAGTGAATCAATTGAACAACATGTTGTTTGTGACAAAATATATGTTTACCCATTGCCATCCAGGTATACTTTTCTTGTCGTTTACATGGAGCAGGTACAAAACTATTGCTTTATAGAAGATTCTTGATCTTTACATCGTTGCCACTTGTTCTCTGTGAGCACACACAAAATTAGTGACCAAGTACCTTGCATGTCATCCGAACGTATCTATCATGATTTAATGTAGTTTGAATGTTCAAAAGATGTGACATGCACCAACTTCATGTCAGAGTCACATATCACCATGATACCCTTCTATATGATGGTTGGATAGGTGAGCAAAAGGTGTAATAAAAACCCTATCCACATTTTCTCTTTTGACCCTTCTACCATCTCCAATGCCATAATATTTGTGATATTATTAGCCAAAAAATGGCAATCAAATCCACTTGATTTAGGTGGTTTTTATGTTGTGTCCAATCTATTGTCAAAGCCTATGATTGTGTTGGGACTTTAGTATGACCACATTACGAGCAATAAAATTCCTTTGTAAAACCTTCTTGGTGATGGCCTATACGTTAACATGTGTATGTGTGGGCTCACGTGATTGAGGTTGAAGGACAAAAAAAATTCAAAGAGGATGTTATGAGTGATTAAAAACACTATGGAAATATTACTTAGCCCACATTTTTACATCGTCAAGCATGTAACTTCTGATGGTACATGGGAAAAGGACTCCTCGCCATGTCTTTGGGGGCTACGAATATTCTCTTGAGTGACTCCCTTAGCTTGGTAGAGAATGATGCAGCCAACCTTCTTCTTGAGACCCTTCACTAGTACATCTAGCTTCTTGATATGGGTAGTTGGATATTGCTTCATTTTGGAATCAATATGTATGGATGCCCACTTCACCATCTTTGCTAGCTCCTTTTTGAAAGTTTCAACTTATAAATTTTATAGTCCATTGATTGTGATACTTTTGACAATGTCTAATTGTCTTGTCAAGTGGGCTTGGAGCTACCTATTGCACTCCATCTCCTACCACTGTCACATCATGCCATATACCTTATCATTATGATCTACACTCACCTTGTGTTTATGCAATTTACTGTCAAACATTCATTCACTATTGCCCAAGCCTTTGCTGTCGTGTTGAACTCCATTCATGGTGGGAAATAACAATTTTCCTTCTTTCGCAGTGGAGCCTTTCATAAGTCGCATTATTTGTTGATTCCAAAAGATGAAAAGAGAGAAGATTTGATTTTTTGGGACAATTTTGCCATGGAAAGTTTTGGGCTTGTCTAGAAAGAGGGATTTAATCACTAGGTACTAGGTGGTTTGAGACATTATAAGACTCGTTTTTTTCCCTTGGTTTAGGGAGATGATGAGAACTTCAGCTTGTTACTTCATCTAAAAATCCAAATTGTATAATAAAGAGTTAGAGGTATGGGGAGGGGAAAAAGACTTGGTTCATTTCGGGCAGGTCACGTTTTATCGCGTGTGGGAGTTGTAAGACGGTTGTTGAATTACAAATGCCTACGAACAGTGCCCCATTACAACTAGGCCAACATGGTGAATTTAGTGGGTTTATTTTATTAAAATCCAAAAAACATCCAAGTACAAATGTAAAAAAGTACAAAAATCCAAGTAAATGTTTTTATTTTGTAACCATTATTACCAGGTTATGTTAAGGTGTCCATCATGGCTTGATCGTAAATGGGATCGTTTGTTGGTGTCGTGGTTTGAAGACATACTATCGTAGAATGGTTGTGAGATAAATCTGAGGGGAAAAAGGAGGTAAAGATTATAAGAATATTCTCCTTAGTGTTTTTCTAACACCGGTGCATGCCATAAAAAGTAGACATACACATAATTTATCAAGCATGCGTCATTGCGATCACAAGGAGGCATACCATTCACTTGAAATTGTTGATTTTTGGGATTGAGATAAACCATACATTTCCAGTTGAAGTATAGAATGATAGTGGCAGATTATTCAACATATCATGTAGAATAAAAATGCACTACCTAGTTTTCAAGAACCCACATTGCTAAGGGCATGTCTTATTGATTAGTTCTTATGCACACTTGTACATGAATTTACTATACACCAAGTAGTTAGTGTTATGATGCTCAGGTTGGTCTAAAAATGAAATATCAAATTGCTTTTGTTCATATGGAAATAGTTTCTTGGTCCAAAATTTATGAAAAAATTCATCTGATCGTGATGGACATAAAGACCTTACAAACTTCCTCTTGACCCATGCCTTAAAAAAATGGAGTATGAGAGTGAAATCATGTTTTGGATATCCTCGTGGAAGAAATAAAAAAACATATTGCATTTTGAAAAAAATAAGTGATTTAATTGTATGGAATGTATAAGCTTACTATGGATATGGTTTACTTTTTCTTGAATGTGGATGACATGGGGTCTTAGAAATTTAAACATGTGGATAATGTGTGCTTGCATTTCAAAATGTGGATATGGCCGCTACAATTTGGTCGCATTTATATGAAATCTATAACCCTTATAAGAATTATTTTAAGGATATGCCTACTTTTTATTGGGTTATGCTATTCAATATTGCACATCCACACAACATTTTTTTGTCGTTTCCCATCATAGCCATTACTTAAGGAGGCTTCCACCAAACAAGTGAATGTGAATGGTAAGGTATGGCTACAGACAAGTATGTCAAAATACATGGAAAAGTCTCATTAGTGTGACACTCCATGGTCAGTATAGACGACAATTCCGTTGGGTGGTTTTGCGCGACGCCATAGCCAACTCGGGAAATTTAGCATGATACTGAGGTTAAGTAGATTATCCCTCGGATCTCAGGTTGATCTGCTTGAAAAGTAGTCTCGACCTCCTTGAAAATATGGCTATGCGAGTAAAAGGTCCTTTCCAGAGTCACTCGCACACCGCATTGCCGCCCTGTTGCTCGAACTCTCGGCGCGCGTGCGGCGAACGCACTCCCCACTCCGTCTTCACGCTGCCGCCCAGCTCCTCCTCCGCGCCCTCGTGGTTGGGCAAACCCATGTCCAGCAGCGCTCGGCATCGCCGTCGGTCAAAAGCCGTCGTCGCCAAAACGTGGTCCCAGCAATCCCACTGCCCGTGGTTGGCCGAGTCCCTATCCGTCTCGAGGCACCACGCCGACGAGCCACCCTGGTTCCTCGGCTGTCGACTCTGCTCCACGACCCCTCTTGTAACCCCCACACAAGAGGTTTCCATCGAAGATAGCTTTCTGGAGCCCATGCCATCGCCTCATCACTCTGGCATGGTGCGCTGAACGCCACTGCGGCCCATGCCACTCTTCACGCCCTTCCATCTCGCCCTGGCACCGACGACGCGGCAGGGAAGAGCAGCAGGACCCAGCAGCGCCGCACGACACGTGCAGAAGACGTGCGAACACGCCGGACAGGTCTCAACTTCATGAAAACGTCCAATGAAGCAAATCGTTTCAACGGTTCGCATTCAGACTGGAGGGTAATCTGCCAAGCAGTCTGGTGTTCTGTTGTTTTCTTTAGTTGTTTTGGCGCCTAGACCTTCGGACCTGCACACTCCGTCTCGCCAAGCATGCGTGTGGTTGTCGCGAGGGTTTACCCACTTGAAACGAGGTGCGTGAGTTGCTAGCTTCAGCAAACCACCTTGCTGCAGCCAGCTGCTTGCGTCGACCATGCAGCTGGCGTCAAGCAAGGAGCCTGCGTCGACCAAGCGACTTGCTTCAACAAAGCACCTGGCTTCAACCAAACAACTTTTTTCAACCAAGCAGCTCTGTAACAAGCAGGCCGTCATCGGAGACGAGCATTCCAACCAATCCACGTGACAGCCGTCCAACAGCCAACTTGCAAGACTGCCGCCATGGCTTTGACCAACCGCCGCGTGGTCGTGGCGCGGTCCCTGGCCAGCGTTGCCGACGGCACTTCCTCTGGTTCCGCGCCTGCAGCACCCCCTGCCGCAGCCGCCGCTGCTGCCCCGGCCTTGGACGACAGCAAGCAGGCCACTGTGGACACCGGTCAGCCGGCAGGCAACGTTTGCAGCGGTAGCGGCAAAAAGAGCAGCAGCACGACCGCCGCTGGTGCCTCACAGCCAACTGCTAAGATGAAGGAACAGGGTGATGGAGGAGGAGGAGGAGCGGGAGGAGGGGGAGGATTGGGAGGAAGTAGAGACTCCTTAGTAAGCACCAACAGCCCAGCCACGGCAGGCGGAAGTCACGTTGGCGGCAGCCACGGCAGCAGCAGCAGCAGCAGCACCACAGCGCGTAACGCTGGCAAGAGCATGCAGCGGAGCGCATCCCGCTACCATCAGCAGCTGCAGACCATGTCGTCCTTTGGCGTGGGCGGCGGCACGGCGGCCTTCGGAGGCCCCGCGGCGGCGGCGGCGGCGATGGTGGGGTCTGCGCGGGTGATGGACGAGGCGATGGCTGCGCGGATCCAGCGCGCCACAAGCCGGCGGGGGACCAGCAGCAGGAGCGGCACTGGCGTTGGGTGCAGCCGGCGGGGGCTGAGCTCACAGGGACGACGCATCCTCGTGTCGCAGAAGCCGGACACCCGCGCAGACATGGTGGTGAACTATGCCGTGCACCGCGTGGCCACCAAGTTCGACGAGATTGTGCTGTTTTCCGTGCTGGCCAGTGTGCCGCCGCTGCCCGTGCTGCCCTCTAGCAGCAACACATCCGGTGAGTGATCGTCTTGGCGATGAATCACGCCCTCCCGCACGCACACACGCATGCATGCACGCACGCACGCACACACGCACGCACGCACGCATGCACGCACGCACGCACGCACGCACGCACGCACGCACGCACGCACGCACGTACGCACACACACATG
>SZWC01007508.1:117046-127231 GCA_023375785.1 Penium margaritaceum
CTCGCGCGCGCGCGCGCGCTCGATCGCTCGCTCGCTCGCTCTCTTTCTCTCGCTCTCTCTCTCTCACTCTCTCTGCGTTCAAGACTGTCTTGCTGTCACCTACCATCCCCATCCGTCAGATGGTTTACTCTCCTTCTTCCTTTCCTGTTCATTCACAGATGAAGAAGCGGTGGCTAGACATCATCGACACGACAATGCTTGACGAGGGCATGGATGACGACGTCGTGGATGTCGACGATGTCGACATCGACGACATGGACAAGAGCGAAGAGGACGATGAGGAGGAAGAGGACACCGGCATGGCCGGCATGTAAGGTGACGCTGGCAAGGGCTCTTGCAGGGAGAGGGCGATGGTACGCACTCTGTGGAACAGAGCGACTAACACGGCAACGGCAGGAAAGGGTCTGCCTCGAAACAGCTCCCCCAACAGCATACATGAGCACTCTATTGGGTGCCTTGGAGGGTGTGCTGCGATGGCTCAGCCGCTCCTGTGGTCCTTAACTTGTAGACGGCTTTGTCATCTATTGACAAAGCTTTGTCATCTATTGACACTCAGACATACACTAGGAAGCCTTCATTGTGACTCTGTGGTGATGAGAACCCTCTGTGCGGCTGCGCTGCATCTATGCCTGCTTAGCAAGGACTTGTGCAAAAGGAGTTGACGCCCTGGGGCGTCTCGGTAAGGCGGCCCTGGCTGGCGTGTTGGTACTGCGAACGCGGGGGGAAATGAAGTGCAGCGAAGACTTGTGCGCTCCCGGGTAGTGCAGGTTATCGGGCAAGTTGGTCCAGCTCTTGCACTCCCCTGGCCTTCGCCGCAAGGGCAGTGGGGCTGCACACTGTGTGCGCGTCATCAGTTCAGGACCATGGGATGGCGTGCTGGAGGGGTCTTGTGTGCCGTCCATGGGTGGCACCGGCAGCTGTGTACATGTGACTGGGTGTGGGGACAGCGCAGCAGTTGCCTCGTGCACATGAGGATGGGTTTACGTGGCGAGACGAGCGGAAGGGTCTGTGCACTCCAGGCTGTCATGGCAGAGCAATGCGCAGGGAAGTGCTCAGCACGCAGTTTGCCAATCTTTTGGGTTGCTCAGTGCTCATCCAACGGATGGCTCGTAGTGGAAGAGATGACCCGATGTGACGGCAATGACGAACATGGGATGGGCCAGCATGCCTTTGTTGTGGGTCTGCTTGCCTGTGTGCCTGTGAGACTCTTTGCCTGTGAGGGCTGTGGCGATGGCACGACAAGCTCACGTACACTTGTGCATTAAGGTGGAATGCGGCGGTGGGGCGGGTGTTTGAGGCTTGAACGTTGCACATGCACTTTTCCATGTTGAACGAAAAGGACCTGTCGGCACACATTTCCAATCCCTGCAAATGTTGCCTCTCCCTTAGTTGCAATGCACCAGACGGCGCGAATGAGGGTGGAGAAGGACAGGGTCTTGGGAGATCTCGATTACTAGTGTTGTGTGATGTAGGATTTCTTGGGTTTAGATCCTCGGTTGTTGGGGTCAAGTAATTGCATTGAATAGCTCTACACAGTCAATCATTTTCCGCGTCATAGGCAATTAAAGCCACCTGCTATTTGATAGGATTGGGTATACAAATTCAAACCACATGCACTATCTGACTTTCGCATAGTCATCGTCAGCGTCAAAACATAACTGTGACTGTGTGAATGAGCAACAGGCTCAGCTTCCCCCCCCCCCCTCCCCCTCCCGCCTGTTGGTTTGCGTCACAGACACGTAGTGACCTCTGGCCTCGTCGAATATTCACCACACTAATGCAAGTGGTTGACTATGGAAGTGCACTCCCACCGGTGTCACTGTGACCTCTGGCCTCGTCGAACGGGGGATGCTGTAATGCTGCATAGAGGCCCGTGGATGTGTGCAAGGCAATCAATGGTCATGTCGGAGAAAATCAGGCTTCCATACTTCTTCCACAAGTCTGCAGTATGCTTCTTGCATTATGTTGAACACTAGGTTTTCTGTGAGAGACAGCTCCTAGCACTGCTAAAAGGAAATGCCTAGGCAGCAGGTTGGGGCAGCAGCGTTGTTGATGCAGCGTGCGGGCTTCCACGCTCGTTGCTTAAGTCAGCTGCCCCCTCAGTCCGCTGCTCTAGAGTCTAAGTCTGGAAGCTCTGGGTTTGTTACTCAGAAGTGCGGGCGCCAGTGTTAGCGTCAGAAAGCAACTGAAAACTGCAAGTGACTGATTAGGTATGAAGAATGAACAACAATGGGAGACCCCTCCAAGTTCTAGGCCCCCCCCAGCTCTGTAGAGCTTGTTACTCAGTTCATCAGCCAATCAGAAAATAGCTCAGTTCAGGCTGGCAGGTTTTCTCGGTGAGGCCTGCCAGGCAGCCGACAGCCCAAAACCCGGGCGTCGTCCGTTTTGCCTGAAAACTGGACCATACCATAATACCGACGCTGCGAACGCAGCCGTGCAATCAGAATCTGCTAGAAAAATAGTAGCAAGGAGTTATGGCAGCCTAAACCCAGATAGTGCCCACAATGGTTTATGCTGCCAAACAGGGCCATGCAACATGCAACAAACACCCTAGGCAGAGCATGACGACGCAGACGCGATGGGACGCACTGGACGCATGCAGACAGCAACTGCGGTGGCAGCGACCGCCGGCAGCACGACCGCTGAGGAGGCCTGCCGATGGAGCTGAGCGCGTCGCCGGAGAGAGGAGGCTCCAACGAACTGCGAGTAGACCTCAGCGCGCGTCGGCTCCACCGGACGACACTCCATCAGCGTCGAGTCTCGCCGTCAGTCATCTGCACGCCGATGTACACAAGCCGGGAGGACACAACAGAGCACAATGAGAGATGCGCAAAAACCAACATGACTCCCCCATGACTCCCCCATGACTCACAGGCGTAGTGCACATGGGCGGACAGGGACACGGTCAACATCCAGACTCCCCCAGGGCATGCAGAGACGCAGGCAGAGATGAAGAGAGAGCCACTCACGGACGTACGCCGACCGAACTCATAGCCTTCTTGAACGAGTCGCGCTTCAGTGCCTTGGTCAGGAAGTCAGCCAACTGCCGTGCTGTCTCAACCCACACGACGCTGATGCTGCCGTCATGCAACAATGAACGCACANAGTCGCTGTCGGTGTAGCCCACTGCGACAACAGACGGTTGACGGCGGAACATGAGACCTCGCCGAGGAGTCGAGACGACATAGCGCAGTACTCGGATCGCGGCCTCGTGGTGGAGGTGACGCGGCTCCTGAGAAAACTGGGCCAGGAGGTTGACGGCGAACGCGATGTCTGGACGCGTCGTCGTCGCCAGGAACATCAGTGACCCGATGACTCGCAGGTACGTGGTCACGTCAACTGGCTCCCCCACAACAGCTGGGTCAGGACTCTTCAGCTTCACCTGGCCATCGGGCGACATGGGTGAGGATGCGCTCGGCACGAGTGGCAGGTCCTCGGCGAAGCGAGTGGACAGAGTCTGCACATAAGCAGCCTGATGGACATGGAGGATGCCCTGGGAGCGATCATGCTCGAGCTCCATGCCCAGGAAGACTCGGGCAGACCCGAGATCCTTCATCTGGTAGGTGGCGTGCAGCAGGTCCTTGACGCGCTGGATGGCGGCCGTGTCTGGCGACGCAATGAGGAGGTTGTTGACGTACACCAGAACAGCAGCGAAGGTCTGGCCTCGCGGACTGACAAACAGTGCAGGGTCTGCGGTGCTGCGCTGGAGCCCACCACGAAGGAGCGTGCTGCTGATCTCCTGGTTCCAGCACCGAGGCGACTGCTTCAGGCCATAGAGGGCCTTACGCAGTCGCCACACTCTCTCTGTGCCATCGTCGAAGCCTGGTGGCTGCACCATGTAAAGCTCCTCGCCCTCCAGTGAACCATGGAGAAAGGCGTTGCTCACATCCATCTGATGCAGCTCCCACCCATGCTGGGCAACCAGGCTGAAGAGAGCCCGGCTGGTGGAGAACCGGCCAACTGGGGCGAAGATCTGGTCGTAGTCGACCCCAGGGACCTGGGCAAACCCCTTTGCAATGATGCGGGCCTTGTACTTGTCCAAGGACCCGTCGGGTTTCCACTTGCGCCGAAAGACCCACTTGGCGCCGATGGCCTTCCGACCTGGAGGAAGGTCGACGAGGTCGTACACGTGGTGCTGTCTGATAGCAACGAGCTCATCGGCGCAGGCAGCGTCCCAGTGTGCGGCCTCAGGAGAGGCTCGTGCCTCGCGCAAGGTGGCTGGGTCCTCCGGGCGTGCTGTGGAGCGGACTGAGAGAGCGTGTGCCTCTCGCGCCCCAGGTGGGATGCGCGCCAGGGCAGCCACGACAGCGTGCCGATGCTCGTGATGGAGCATGGCGTAGCCCAATGCGGAGCCCGGGTGCAGATCTGCGATGATGGCTGATGTGGTCAGGCCCAGGGCCTTGGTGCCAGGGTCCCCAATCACGACCGTGGGAGTGGAGGAGGCACGGGGAGCCACAGGGGGTCGAGACGCTATCGAGCGCGGTGCGATAGTCTGCATGCTCACCGACGGCCTGGGTCGGAGGCTGCCGCCGGGGCCACGTGTGTAGCATGGCAAGGCGTGCGACGGTGCTGAGTCTGATGGGCCAGTGGAGGCGACTGGGGCTGTCGGCCCGGAGAGATCAGCAGACGCGACTGGGGCCGCTGGCCCGGAGGGACCAGCGGACGCGACTGGGGAAGCTGGCCCGGAGGGACCAGCGGACGCGACTGGGGAAGCTGGCCCGGAGGGACCAGCGGACGCGACTGGGGACGCTGGCCCGGAGGGACCAGCGGACGCGACTGGGGACGCTGGCCCGGAGGGACCAGCGGACGCGACTGGGGTAGCCGGCCCGGAGGGACCAGCGGACGCGACTGGGACAGCTGGCCCGGAGGGACCAGCGGACGCGACTGGGGCAGCCGGCCCGGAGGGACCAGCGGACGCGACTGGGGCAGCTGGCCCGGAGGGACCAGCGGACGCGACTGGGGCAGCCGGCCCGGAGGGACCAGCGGACGCGACTGGGGACGCTGGTCCGGAGGGACCAGCGGACGCGACTGGGGCAGCCGGCTCAGAGGGACCGACAAATGTGTCACACGGACGCGGTAGGACGGAGGACGGACTCACCACTCCCCCACGCGATGGGATAGACACAGACGAGCCGGAGCGAATGAGATCGCGAGGAAACAGGTCCTCGAAGAAGAGAGCATCTCGGGACTCGACGACGCAGTGTCGGGAGGGGTCCCAGAAGCGCCAGGCCTTGGATTGACAAGAGACACCGAGGAAGGTGCAGGGACGGCCGCGGGGGGCGAGCTTGCCGCCCTGCTGTGGGGCGGGCAGCCAGACAACGGCGACACAACCCCAGACGCGAGCGGGGCGGAGGTCAGCGCGCTGACCGCACCAATGCTCGTACGGCGTGGACTGACGGGGAAGGGGACCGTGGGGAATCCGGTTCCAGACCCAGGTCATGTAGGCCATGGCTTCAAAGTAGAAGCCCTCGGAGAGACCGGACTCGACGCGCATGGTGCGGACGGCGTCGGCCATGGTCCGGTTCCACCGCTCGGAGACACCGTTCTGGGCGGGTGTGTAGGGCGCCGAAGTCTCGTGGTGGATCCCGCGGGAGGCAAGGAAAGTCGTGGCCTCACCCATGTACTCGCCACCGCGATCGGAGCGAAAGCGGCGAAGGGAGCGGCCACACGCGCGCTCGGCGAGGACAAGCCAGTCCTGGATGGCCCGGGCGACATCGCTCTTCTGCCTAAGACAGAAGACCCAGCGATAGCGAGAGTAGTCGTCCGTGAGGGTGAGGACATAGCGGCCATGCTCGCCGACTGACTCGGTGGGGAGAGGGCCCATGACATCCGAATGGACAAGGTCGAGAGGGGTGGATGCACGGGAGGCAGACAAGGGGTACGTGGACCGGTGCATCTTCCCCTGAGCGCAGTCAATGCACTCAGTGGGACACGGGAGAGGGAAAGTCTCCGGGTCAAGCCCCGAGGCAGGCTGGGTGCGAAGCATGCTGTCCACAGCGGCAGAGTGAACGTGGCAGAGGCAACAGTGCAAGAGGCGGGTGTGCTGAGGGGAAAGCGTGCTGGTGATGAGCACATGGCCTGTGGCGGCCGACGAGGAGGAGACAGGGGAAGAAGAGGAGAGACGAGGAACATGCCACAGGTTGCCACGGGCGGTGGCGTGCAGGACGACAAGACCAGACGGACGCAACGACACAGTGCCAACACCACGCGAGTGCACAACACCCATGCTCATGCGGTCAAGGGCAGTCACGGACAGGAGGCTGAGCTCGAGACCAGGGACGAAGAGGACATCAGTCAGAAAGACGTCACCGGCAGGACCACGAAAACGAACGACGCCAACACCACGGGTAGGTAACACCTGGCCGGAGCCCGTCTGGACACCTGAGACATCGCCAACAGGACCGAGCATACTGAAGGCCTCACGAGAGGCCGTCATGTGATGCGTGGCCCCGGAGTCGATGATCCAGGTCTCAGCAGGGTCCTGGACCGGGGTTGCTAGATCGCTAACGGTCACATGGCAGTAGGCGAGGGACGCGGACGCGGTGGACGGAGGCGCGAAACGGGACTGCCAATCGTCAAGCCAAGCAACATCATCCAGGAGAGGGGCGGAGGAGGCCACGGGCGACGACGAGACAGACGGGGAAATGGGACACGACCGCAGCTCAATCTCAGTCATGCAGGGCTGGGCAGGAGAGCAGGAGGTGATGCAACTCGCACTTCCCTGGGGAGGAGGGCGAGGCAGGCCGAGCTGGAGAGCGATGAACTGCTCCAGCTGACGCTCACGGGAGGAGGGCCCGGGAGTGTAGATGGAGTGCGGAGTGACGGCGCCGGAGCCCGGGTAGTAGGAGGGCTGCGCCGGGGAAGGGAGCGAAGGCGCCGACGGCTGTGGGTAGTACTGCTGCGGCGCTGGTGTCTGTGGGACAGGCGGAGCTGTCGGAGTGGCAGAGCCGCTGGACGAGGTCAAAGTGGACGGGCCAGCAGCTGCGACGGCGGCAGAGGCGAGGCGGTGCTCCCGCTGGCGCCGCATGGTAGCGATGACGCGCGCCTCGTCTGTCGGGAGAGGGCACGTGTACCACCCGTGCCCGGGCTGACCACAGTTGTGGCAGACCGAGCCACCACTGCTGGACCCGGTAGACGACTGCTACTGCTGCTGCTGCGGCTGACCCTTCTTCTTCCGGTTCTTCTTCTTCTTCCCCGACGACGATGAGGCAGCTTCGGCGGGGGAGGCGACGGCCACGGAGGCAACGGCAGGGGAGGTGACAGCAGGGGAGGCGACGGCAGGGGATGCAAGCGCCTCCGTACGATGGAGTTGGGACTCCTGGCGAGCTTCCTCAATGCGGAGGAGGAGCTCGTATGCCCAGGGCATGAGGGTGCCCTGGGTCGCCATGGTGGAGAGGACGTCCTGGGGGTAGTGGACGAAGACGTCTGCGTAGTCGCTAGTGGCGCTGCGCTTGATGGTGAGGAGCGCGGACAGAGGGGGCGGAGCAGATGTGCCGAGACGATGGAGGATGTCCTCCGCCCGTTGCCAGTAGGCAGTGACCGTCTCGGTCTCCTCCATGTGCAGGGAGTTGAACTCCCGGAGCAGACAGCTGATCTCAGCGTCGCTGGACAGGCGATGGGGCTTGGTGAGGACGTGCCAGGCGGCTGCAGGGTCTGGGATGTCGCCAGCCGTGACGTCGCCGAGGAAAGGCTCTAAGGCCAGGCGGGAAGCGGGAGGGGCGACAGGGATAAGGGCACGGACGGCGCGACCAGCGTCATACAACTGGTCGGCCTGGGTGGAGTTGTAAGGGAGGGTGTAGTATGCCCACAGGTCCTCACCCTGCGCCCAGATTCGGAAGCTGAGCTCCCAGCTCCGAAACTGCTCGCCGGCCTGAAGCGGCGGCGGCGGCGTCTCAAAGTCCTTCTGCCTGCGGCCGGCACCCGGAGTGGGGCCAAGGACGGAAGTGACTGTCTGCCGCTGGCGCTGAGTCTGCTGCTGTGCCAGGTAGTACGTGGCAGCAGACACGGCTGGGCTGGCGTGCCCTGGAGGGACGAACGACGGTAGACCACTGGTGGCAGTCCGGGCGGCTACGGGTTGTAGCGCTGCAAGCTGCTGCGTCAAGGCGACGAGCTGTTGCTGAAGAGCAGCGAGGGGGTCAGGATTGCCGCCGAAGACACCAGTGGGCTGCAGTTGCTGCTGCTGCTTCTGCTGCAGCGGCGGCGGTTGCTGCTGCTGCAGCGGTGGCGGCGGCTGCTGCTGCTGCTGCTGCTGCGGCGGCAGCTGCTACTGCTGCTGCTGCTGCAACTATGCTGCTGCTGCAGGCGCTGCAAGAAAGGAGGGGTAGGGGTCCCCCCAATAGAGGAGGACCCCTCCCTACTTGGGCTACCTTCCATGGTGTGGTGTCCCTTGTTTTGTTTTTTTTGTTTTGTTTTGTCTTTGCTGATAATAGAAGGGGTGGTGGGAGTTCTACCCACCCCTTGGGTTTTCCCCTTTCCCTTTCTCCCCCCCCCCTTTTTTTGTTGATGACGTCAGCAGTGATGTCAGCAGTGACGTCAGCAGCGGGATGCTGACGTCAGCAGTGGGGGTCGTTGGGGCCGCCGCTATTGCTCCTGATGGTGCTGCTGCAGATGTTGTAGCTGCTGCTGTTGACGCTGCTGCTGCTGCTGCGGCTGCAGGTGTTGCTGCAGCTGCTGCTGCGGCTGCTGTGGCTGCTGTTGGTGCTGCTGCTACTGCTGTGGCTGTAGTTGCTACTGTAGCTGCTATGGCTGCGGCTGCTGCTGCGGCTGTAGTTGTTGTGGCTGCAGTTGCGGCTGCAGCGGCGGCTGCTGCGAGCTACTGCGGCTGCTGAGGCTGCTGCGGCTTGCTGTTGTTGCTGCACGCTGCTGCAGCTGCTGCGGGCTGCAGCTGCTGCTCGCTACTATTGCGGGCTGCAGCAGCAGGCTGCTGCTGCGGGCTGCGGGATGGGGTTGCCCTTTTTTTTGTTTCTCTCTGTCACAGCGGACAGCAACCCGCTGTCTACTACGAGCAGCGGGCTGCTGCTCGCTGCTCGCTGACGGCGAGCTGCGAGAAGTAGCAGCCGCAGTTGGCTGCTGCTAGCAGCACCTCGCTGCTGCGGCTCGCTGCTGCGGCTGCGGGCTGCGGCTGCTGGCTGCGGCTACTACAGCCCGCAGCTGCTGCAGCACGCTGCTGTTGCAGCTGCTGGCTGCGGCTGCTAGCTGCGGCTGCTGCTGCCCGCTGCTGCAGCTGCGGCGTGCTGCGGCTGCTGCCAGCTACTGCTCCGGACTGCTGCTGCGGGCTGCTGCTGCGCGCTGCTGCTGCTGCTGCTGCTGCGAGCTGTTGCTGCGAGCTACTGCTGCTGCGGGCTGCTGCGAGCTACTGCTTCAGCCTGCTGCTGCTGCTGCACGCAGCTGCTATCGGCTGCTGCTGCCACTGCTCGCTGCCGTTGCCTGCGGCTGCCGCTGCTGCTGCTGCAAGCTGGTGCCAGTCATTGCACCTGGGTGACGTTGCCGCGTGCGCCGTCGCCCACGGGTGTCGGACGCCGCCTGCCGCTCACCTCCTCGCGTCACGCGTGGGGGTCAGTGCTGCCGAAAAATTTTCGGCAGCATTTCCCCTGGCCCAGTGGCCGTGGGAAAAATTCTGACGCCGCCACCAGGAGGGTCAATGCTGCCAGAACAAATCCGGCAGCATTTCCCCTGCACTGGCACGTATGGGGGTCCGCCAGCGTTGCCTGGCACCTGTTCGTCAGTCTTCTCCTGCTGCTGCTACGCTCTGGCTCTGATACCAAAAAGGAAATGCCTAGGCAGCAGGTTGGGGCAGCAGCGTTGTTGATGCAGCGTGCGGGCTTCAACGCTCGTTGCTTAAGTCAGCTGCCCCCTCAGTCCGCTGCTGTAGAGTCTAAGTCTGGAAGCTCTGGGTTTGTTACTCAGAAGTGCGCGCGCCAGTGTTAGCGTCAGAAAGCAACTGAAAACTGCAAGTGACTGATTAGGAATGAAGAATGAACAACAATGGGAGACCCCTCCAAGTTCTAGGCCCCACCCAGCTCTGTAGAGCTTGTTACTCAGTTCATCAGCCAATCAGGAAATAGCTCAGTTCAGGCTGGCAGGTTTTCTCGGTGAGGCCTGCTAGGCAGCCGACAGCCCAAAACCCGGGCGTCGTCCGTTTTGCCTGAAAACTGGACCATACCATAATACCGACGCTGCGAACGC
>SZWC01007509.1:10407-39309 GCA_023375785.1 Penium margaritaceum
AATTCGTGGCATGTTTGCCTTTGTCCTCATTAGTGTCTTTGGACAGATGCACATCGTTACCACAAGCACTCTATCCCCACAGCTTACTCGCCTCCTCAACTGTCGCCTGGGACTCGACGATGGAGTGCGAGGATGGATCGTAGAAGCGTTATGGCTTTCACTGACGCGAGACGACAAGGAAAGTGCAGGGATGGCCCCGAGGTTCAAGTTTGCCGCTTTGGTGTGGGGTAGACAGCCACACGATGGCTACGTAGCCCCATACGCAAGCCGGCTGGAGGTCGGCGCGCTCGCCACACCAGTACGGTGTTGACTTCCGCGGATTTGACCCGTGGGGAATTCGATTCTAGACTTACGACATGTAAGTCACAGCTTCGAAGTAGAAGCCATCGGAAAGACCAGAATCGACGTACATGGTGCGGATAACGTCGGCCATGGTGTTATTTCACCGCTCAGAAACGCCGTTCTAGGCTAGCGTGTAAGGCGTCGACGTCTCCTGGTGGATTCCACGGGAGGCGAGAAAGAGTGTGGTCTCTCCCATAAACTCCCCACCAAGATCAGAGCGAAAGCTGCGATGAGGACGACCACACTCGCGCTCAGCACGGACGAGCCAGTCCCGAATGGTGGGGGTGACATCGCTTTTCTGTCAAAGACAGAAGACCTAGCGGTAGCGAGAGTAGTCGTTGGTGAGGGTCAAGACATAGGGACCGTACTCTCCGACGGACTCCGTAGAACGACGGCCCATGACATCAGAGTGGACCAAGTCCAGCGGGACGCAGGCACGTGAGTAGGACAGGGGGTACGTGAACCGATGCATCTTCCTCTGAGCACACATAATACACTCCGTGGAACACGGAAGTGGAAAGGAGGTTGGGTCAAGGCCCGTGGCAGGCTGTATGCAGAGCATGCTGTCGACAGCAGCAGAGTGGACGTGATAGAGGCGGCGGTGCAAGAGGCGTGTGTGCTGCGGAGAGAGTGTGCTGGTAACAAACACGTGACATGTGTCGGCCGATGGGGAAGGGACGAAGGAAGAAGCGAACAAGCACGGCAGATGCCACAATTTGCCACGGGCGGTGGCATACAAGACGACACGACCGGACGAATACAACAACACTGTGCCAACAACACACGACTGCAGTACGTCCATGCCCATGCAGTCAAGGGCTGTGACGGACAGGATACTGAGCTCAAGACTAGGGACGAAGAGAACATCAGTCACGAAGACATCCCTTGTGGGGCCTCGAAAACAAACAATACTATCGCCGTGAACGGGTAAAACTTGACCAGAGACTGTTCGAACCCCAAAGACATTGATAACGAGGCCAAGGAAATTCAAGGCCTCACGCGAGGCCGTCATGTGATGCGTGGGCCCGGAGTCGGTGATCCAGGTCTCGGCCGGCTCCTGGACCGGTATCGCTAGGCCGCTAACAGTGACATGGTAGTGGGTGAGGGACGCGGATGTAGTGGATGGGGGTGCGAACCGAGAGTGCCAGTCATCCAGCTATGTGATATTATCACAAAGAGGAGCAGGTGGGGAGGGCATGACAGAGAACGGCACAGACAAAGGTATAGGGCACGACTGTAGCTTAGACTATGTCGTACATGGCAAGGTAGGGTAGCCAGCGACGACGCAACTCGCACTTCCCTGGGGAGGAGGGCGAGGCAGTCCGAGCTGGTATGCCATGAACTAACCCAGCTGACGCTCACGAGTGGAGGGCCCAAGAGAGTAGACCAACTACGGCGTGACGACACTAGAGTCTGGGAAGGGGGAGGGAGGCGCCAGTGACGGAAGAGCGGGCGGTGACGGCTGCAGATGATGCTGCGGCTGAGCTGTCGGAGGGCAAAAGGGAACGGACGGTGCGGACACAGCAGGAGTAGCGACAATCTTGGCAGCGGTGGTGAGGTGGCGCTCACGCTGGCGACGCATGGTGGCGATGACGCGCGCCTCGTTTGTCGGGAGCGGACACGTGTACCATCCGTGTCCTGGCTGGCCATAGTTATGGCAGACTAAGTTGTCGCCACTGGATCCGCTCGACTGCTGCTATGGGCCCTTGCCCTTCTTGCACCTACGTTTCTTCTTGCCAGATGATGAGGCGCCGAAGGACGCAGTTCCTTCGTGGATGGCAACAGCCACCGAGGCGACATCAGTAGTGGCGAGATCCTCCATACGTTGGATGCGGGACTCGTGACGAGCCTCCTCGATGCGGAGAAAGAGCTCGTATGCTCAGGGCATGAGGGTGCCATGGGTAGCCATCATGGTGAGAATTTACTGGGAGTATTGGTGATGATGTCGGCAAACATGTCGGTTGTGCCGCACTTGATAGTGTGGAGCGCGGATAGAGTGAATGGTGCAGCATCTCCCAGGCAACAAAGGATGTCCTCTGCCCGCTGCCAGTAGGAATTGACCATCTCGGTCTTCCCCATATAGAGGAAGTTGAACTCCCGAAGTAGGCGGTTGGTCTCTGCCTTGCTAGAAAGACGATGAGGGTGCGTGAGGATGTGCCACGCTGTGCGGGGTCAGAGAGACTGCAAGTGGAGAAGTCACCCAGGAAGGGCTCGAGAGCAAAACGTGAAGCCGGAGGGGCGACGGGGACGAAGGCACATACAACGCGACCAACATCATACACTTGTTCGAGGTGGGTGGAGTCGTAGAGCAAGACATAGTATGGCCACATGCCCTCACCTTGTGCCTAGATGTGGAAGCTCAGCTCTCAGCCTGGAGCGGCGGGGTCGGGGTTTCAAAGTCCTTTGCCTACGGCCAGCACCCAGAGCGGGGCCTAGGACTGAAGACAGTCTACGTTTGGCGCAAGGTATGCTGCTGCACCAAATACTATGTAGCAAAAGAAATGGCAGGACTAACATGCCGGAGTGGAAGGAAGGGCAGCGACTACGGATGCTGCTGCCACTGCTGCTCTTGCTGTAGTGGCTGCTGTTGCAACAGTTGTGTTGGCGGCTACAGTGTTGCTAGCTGCTACGTCAGCGTTGCGAGCTACTGGCATATGGTGGCTAGCGAATCCGTCGAGCCAGCAAGGCCGACACCATATCGTACAGGGTGTTGGTGTTACTATGGCTGCTGCTACTACTGTTGTTGCTTCTGCTACTACTATTGCTGCTGCTACTACTGCTACTACTACAGAGGCTACTATAGCGGCTGCTGCTACTGTTGCTACTACTACTTTTGTTGTTGCTGTAGCGGCTGCTGCTACTGTGGCTGTTACCACAGTTGTTGTAACTGCTGTTGGTGTTGCTACTACTGTTGCTGGTGCAACGGCGGCAGCTGCTACTATTGTTGTTGCTGTTGCAACTGCTACAGTTGCTGTAGAAAGGAGGACCAATGGGTCCTCCAACAAAGGAGGAACCCTCGTCACTTTGAGCCATGGTTTACTCTGTTGTTTTTGTAGTATTGAAGTTGTTGGTGACATCAGCACTGACGTCAGTTGTGAAGTCGGGAGTGACATCAACGGTGCGACTGATGTCAGCAAAGACGTCAGCAATGACGTCGGTTGTGGGTGGTTGACATCGGTAGTGGTTGTCGCACTGCTTCTGTAGTCACTATTGCGTTAGCTGCAATGGTGCTACAACTGCTACTGTTATTGCTGTTGCTATTGTTGCAATGACTGCTGCTGCGATTGCTGTAGTGGTTTTTATTGCTACTGCTATTGTTGTTGTTGCTACGGGTGCTATTGTTGTCGCTGCTCTTGCTACTGCTACTGTAGGGATTGCTGAAGCGGCTGCTCTTGATGCTACTACTACTATAGCAGCTACTGTTACGACTACTACAACTGCTAGTGCTACTGCTATAACTACTACTATTGACGTCAGTAGTGACGTTAGTGGTGACGTCAGCACTCACGGATGATGTCATTGTAGCTGTTGTTACTGTTGCCAGTGCTATTGCTATTGATGTCATTGCTATAGTGGCTGTTGTGGCGGCTGCTGTTGCTGATACTGTTGTAGTGGCTATTGATGTGGCTGTTGTCGCTGCTGCTGCTACTTTTGCAACGACTACTACTAGTGCAGCTCCAGCTGCTGCGACTGTGGCAACAACTGCTGTGGCTGCCGCTACTACATGCTAATGCTGCTGCGGTAGGTGCTACTGCTACAGCAACAACAGTGATGGTGGGGTCCTGCCCCCAGCCCTTAGCTGTGGTGAGTGCGGGTGTTCTGCAATTCTTCTTTCGTTTCCTCTTTTTCTTGTTCGTGGTCATTGCTCGTTGGTACTGCAACTGTGCGCTGGTGTCGTGGCCGTTGCTGCTGTTGCCGCTACGGGCCGCTGCTACTACTATTGTTGTTGGTTGTTGCTGCTATTGGCTGCTGCTGTTGACTGCAGTTACTGCTATTACCCGCTACTGGCTACTGCTGTGCTCTGCCAGATGCTGCTGCTCGCCACTACTGTTGCTGCTATCGACTGCTGCTACTACTACCAGTTGCTGCTGTTACTGCTTGCAGCTCGTTGCCTGATGCTGCTCGCTGCTCGCTGCTGCTGTTCGCTGCTCGGTACTGCTGCTGCTGCTCGCTGCTGCTGCTGCTTGATGCTCCTGCTGCTATTGCTTGCTACTTGCTGCTCGTTGCTGCTCGATGCTACAGTTGCTACTGCTGCTACTGCTACCGCTGCTACTTCTACTGTTGCTGGCTGCTGCTGCTACTGCCCGTAGTTGTTATTGTTGTTACATGCTACTACTTGTTGCAGTAGCTGCTGCTTGGTACAGCAGCTACTGCTTGCTGCAGCAGCTTCTGCATGCCAGTTGCGTGTTGCTTGCTACATGCTGCTTGTTGCGTGGTGCTGCTACTGCTTCCACACAGGCAACAATAGATGTGCAGTCACTTTGCTGGCGGTGTCATCGCCACGTGCGTCGGCGTAGCTCCAGCGTCAGTCGGTTGTGCCGGCCGCGAGTCCACCATTGCTACCACCGTCGTGGTGTCAGTGTCGCCGAAAAAATCTCGGCAGCATTTCCCTCGTGTTGGGAGCATTTTGAAGATGCCACACGGCGGGTAAACGCTACCAGAAAAAATCCGGCAGCATTTCCCCTACACGGGCGCGTTCTGGGGACCGCCGGTGTTGACTGGACCTGTTCGCCAGTATCCTGCTGCATCTTCTGCAGTGTGGCTCTGATACCAACCTTGCAAACCTAACGTTGCAGGTTGGGACAGCAGCTTTGTTGATGTAGCGTGCGGGATCCCACGCTAGTTGCTTAGGCTGGCCCCTCAGTCTTCTACACTAGAGTCTCAAGTCTGAGAGCTCTGGTGTTGTTACTCAGAAACGTGTGCACCAGAGTTAACGCCAGACAACAGCAGAAAACTAGAATTGACTGATTAGGAAGTGAGAATGAGAAACAATGGGAGCCCCCTCCAAGTTTTAGCACCCCCTCGAGCTGTGTAGAGCTTGTTACTTAGTTTCTAAGCCAATAAAAAATGACCTATTTTACGGCAGGTACGGTTTTCTCGGCGAGCCTTGCCAGACAGTCGACAGCCCAAAACTCGGGGTCGTCTATTCTGCCTGAAAACTGGACCATACCATAATACACACGCTGCAAACATAGTCGTGCGGTCAGAATAACCTAGATCATAGTAGTAATGAGTTACAACCGCCTAAACCCTGGCGACGTGTACGTTAGTCTTCAGTCCCAACAGTGCGTGCAAAATATGAAACTTGGACCCTAAGCAGAACATGGCGCTGCAGAAGCAACAATGTAGACAGACCCAACACTGGATGCGTGCAGACAACATATGCAGCAACAGTGACCCCCGACGGCACGATTTCCAAGGAGGTCTGCCAATGGAGCTGAGCACGTTGGAGGGAGGAGGCTCCAGCAAGATGCGTGTAGGACTCAACGTGCGTTGGCTCTACCAGACCACACTCTAGTAGCATCGCGTCTGGCCGTCAGTCATCTGCATGCCGATGTACACAAGCCGAGAGGACAGAACAGAGTACAAAGAGAGATGCGTCAAAACCAACATGTATCGCATACAAAGCGCTGCCATTCAGAGCATGCTCCGGACGTAGCATGTACTTGACATTGACCTAGCTACTCTTTAGTTGCATTGAAAAACCTAATGCATCTATTACACCCAGGGAGACATGCATAGGTCCCCTTATCCTATCTCCTCTTTTCGAGCCCTCTACCCGCTTGAGCTAGTCAATTGTGAAATCATGGGTTCCTTACCCATTGAGTCAGTTACAATATGTTGTCATTATGTTCTCACCCTCACTGACAACTACTATAATTTTTTGTGGATATTCTGCCTCTAGCAGAAGGGCAACGAGGTGGCTGCAATTCATGATTGACTCCTTACTGCAGAGCATAAGTGTGGTCATCACTACTTCTTTTTTTACTAGGATGGTGAGTTTATGCGAGAGGCGGATGCTTTCCTCTGGAGCCGGGGAGTCAGAGATAAGACTTCTGCGTCCTACACTCCGGAGCAGACCTGAGTCTTGGAGAGTTGAGTACCATACCATAGCTTGTGCATTTGACATATGTGCGTTGAGTCAAGTCCATCCCAGGGCTTTTTTTTCCGAGGCTATGTTGTACATGACTTGGGTCTTGAATGGAGCTTCCTATGGTCCCTTGTCCCATCCCGACACTCCCTATGAGCACTGCTGTAGACAGCACGCAGATCTTTGTCATGCGTGTGTCTGGGATTGCGTCACCAACGTATGGCTCAGTGACGATCAGCGGGATGGAAAATTGGCTCCTCGTGTTCGTCTCTATACATTCCGTGGGGTGTCTTGTCAGTTGAGTTTGGGCGTTCAAGGACCCTGCATGTCACTGATCAACGATGCGCATGACGCACCGCTCTTTAAGGAGATTTTCCATGCAATCTCTCTTTAGTCCGTAGTGGACCCTTCTAGGCATATTGCCAACATTGCATAGGGGAGATTTTGCATCGTTGCACGACGTTACCCCTTCTCTTTCATTATCCAAAGTCCGTGGTTTCAACGCGTCACCTATGTCTGTAGACACAATAGACACCTCTAGCGTACTAGAGTTCCCATCATAGTCTATTTTTCTGGTTCTTGACCCACTCACTTGATTCCACCTCTTCTGCTGCTAACTCTACTAGCGAAGCAACTGAGACCCCATCTGTGGCCGTTGACTCCACCACCCAAGCGACCAAGTGTATCACTCCATTCATTGACTCAATTGACCTGTCAAGGAGTTCATCGGCTCCTACGTCACTCACTCTAGAAGAGCGACCCGTCATGTCCTTGCCTCCTCGAGCCCAAAACGTCCACTCATATAGTATTGCTCCAACGCACTTATGTACTACTGGTGAACATATTTGTCCATGCGTCACATCACCTCAATGAGGTACGGGTCCTGTTGTTTACCGGCCGTCCTAGGCCACTCCCCTCTGTCCCACACCCCCTTCAAATGCTTTGGTGAGTGGGGATCTAAAAACAAAGACCTTGGGTCTGAATGCCCTTTTTGTTTTCACAAGGGACCTTCATCCTGGATCCGCATTGGGTTCTTCAGTTATTTCTCAGGAGTATTGACGCATTGTCACCGTCTTGTTGTCTGGTGCTCCTTTTGGTCTTGGCACCACTCGTCTGTTGACAACCATGCTTTCTTTACCGGCAACCAACCCATAGAGCCTTCATGAGGCCGGGTTGTACCTAGCGTTGCTCAGTGGGATGCAACTTGCAAGGAGGAATTGGGTGCTACCGACGAGCATGTCATTTAGGAGCTGGTCGACTTGCCCTGAGGCCACCAAGATTTTGGGACAAGTGGATTTTTTGTACAAAGCCCGGTTTACTGCCAAGGGCTTTGCATAGGTACCAGGAGTGGACACCGAATAGGTCCTTGTGCCGGTTGGTTGTTTCACTACTAGTCACGCCATCTTTAGCATGGTTGCACAATATGGGTGTGAGGTGCACCATATTGATTTGTGCAATGCCTTCATATATGGCGCTCCCGATGGTGAGGAATTCTACATGGTTCAACCCCAAGGTTTCTCCTGTGGCACTAATCGTGTCTGGCGACTATGGAAGGCTCTCAATGGCCTCAAACTATCACACAGGTGTTGGATCACAGAGATCGGCCTTACCCTCTTGAAGGGTGGCATGATGCGCATTATAGTAGATCTGGCCTTCTTCTTCACCGGAGTGGGCACCACGCTTGTATTCGTGCTCGTCAATGTGGATGATCTGCTCATCATGTCACCTAACCTCGTCCCTGTCTTGCGAGTGAAGGATCTGCTGTAATCCTATAAGATTTTGAGCCTGCATAGTCTTTTCTAAGCAGGTAGATCAAACGCGACTCCATCCACGTCATTCTACATGTACTTCAGGCAACCTACGTAAAGACATTGGCCGAGCGCTTTACGCACCTCGTACCCACTTTACCTAGCACCTCCACACCCATAACCCGGACGGCCAGATCAAGCTAAAACATCATATGCAGACACACTAGGTGTGGATGTGACCGTGACTACCTTTTTTCGTGTCATTGGGTCACTCATGTTCCTCTACATCACTCCACGGTGAGACATTGCCTTTGCCGTGAACCTGGTGGCTTTATTCTCCCATTCTCCACATAAGCTACACATAGATAGAGCGACGTGCATGATGTGGTACGTGGTTTCCACCCCACGTTGTAGGCTGACGTTGAGCCACTAGCCGTCGGTAGTTGCCAAAGGCCATATGGATAGTGACTGGGCTTGGAGCACAGATGACCATAGCTGCACTTAGTGGACCTTCGTTGTCGGTGGCATGGCTGTCTTGTGGTGTAGTGGTAAGCAGGGGTTTATTGTACGCAAGACTGGAGAGGAAGATTATGTGGCATTGGACGCAGGTGCATGCGAGGATGTGTGGCTTCGTTGTCTTCTGTGTGAGTTCCGGCAGCCTGCATCTCCCATCATGTCACACTATGACAATGAGAGTGTTATGGCCATTGAATACAAAGATGGCATTCATACACATGCACAAAACACACCAACGTGTGCACTTTGTTGCATAAGGGCATTAGCTAGATTGTGTGGGTTAGGACAGTGCGAATACTGGCTGACTTCTTGACCAAGAACGTCAAGCACTCATCGTTAAAAAGATGTTATTTTTTTGGTCTAGATTTGTGAGTGTATTGTGTTGTATCCATGTTTTTCTTTATCTGGTATTGCCTCATGTACGCACTCACTCTTAGTGTGCTCATTTTCATACTTGTGTGGACTTGTTGGACTATGGGGGCATGAGCGCATAGGGGAGCCGGACTTGTGATGTGCACTTGGGATGTATGACCTCTGTAGGTGTATGTACACTGGTGTCCACGGGTCATGGAGGAGTGTTGTGATATGCGTGTGCACTGTTTCACTAATTTGTGTTGTGATATCTCGGCTAGTGTACATGCTCGTAAACACGTCTCACTCAGGGGACGTTGACAACAACGGACATTGAGCGATGGATGGGAAGTTGTATCATTGTGAGAGACATGGCTTTCTTCTCCTCGTGTGGAGTCTGCCAGTTGGTAGTAGTGCATGGCTAGCTCCATCGACAACAACCATCATCACTCATGCCACAGATTGTCACATTTGGCTATTCTAAGTAGTGTATTGTTTACCTAGGTTCAGACGACCATAACTTTGCTATGTGAATTTCTTTGCTGATTTTTATTGCAAGACTGCGTTTGTAGCCTACATAGTTTTGTATAGACCAATTTCTAGGGAAAATGGATGATGCCCACGTTTGGGGTTGTCTGTCCTCTGGCTGGGTTCACTGAGAAAATAGTGTATTTTCCTAATTGGCTGCTAGACTGAGAAACAAGCCTAATAGAGTTGTGGACCTAGGTTAGTGTGCGAGGGATCTTGCAACAAGCTTTATTCTTGCTTTCAACTCAGTCATTACTCACTTTTAAGTATAGTTGTGGAGTTAACTTTCTAATGCAAGTTCTCTCTATCATAGCTAAACAGCCAGCACTGCTTAGGTGCTAAGTCTTGGCGCAGGAGGCCACACATAGTTTCCGTGCTCACACAGGACAGGCAGTGATGCAACAAAAATTGGTTATTGGTGCACTGCCTCAAGATCATACATGATCTTGGTCTAGTGGAGGGGCTTCCAGTGCTCCATGTAGCAGTGAGTACCCCTGTATTTGTATTTGTAGACCGAGTGTTTAATACTACTCGTCGGCTACTGTTACTGCTGTTAGTGCTTCCCATCGCTTCATTTCGTCTTTTCTTTCTTCCCTATGGGTCCATCTCAACTCTCATGTTCTGGCCGCTCAAGGTACAAGTTGAGGAGGAGGAAGCAGTGGAGGTGGGGCTGTTGAACTAGGACAAAGACGTCTGAAAAGTCGCTATCACTACTGCAACAAACACTTCACTGATAAACGACAACGTCTTCATGAGCCAAGGTCGCTTGGAGAAAGTAGCATCAAGCCCAAGGAAATAGCTACAGTGATTGAGACAACTCTGAGAGGGGCACTTCATCGAAGCCCGTGAAGAACGTCAAGTGGTCCAAATGCTCCCCCATCATGACAGAGTCAAGTGTCCACGGTTATGTTCTCCCACCAGTCCCAACATGCGTGCAAAGGTGCATGGCATGCTTGTAGTAGTCAGCCACGAGCTCTGTTACACCCTGGCATAGGGAGTGGATTTCACGTAGTTGAGCATGCCTTGTGCCGTGGGTCTCTGCAACTTGCAGCGTCAAGGCTAGCTCTCAACCTTGGCACGGGCTTGCTCCAGTCGTGGTCTCGGCCTCACCCAAGAAGGGACAGAAGTCAACAACGGTCTCCCGTGGCATGGTGTAGAGAAGACCGCACATCGTTTTATCTGTGGTTTTTACCTGGTGAGCGTCGTGTGTCTGGTGCTGGGTATGGTAATAGTGCCCTACACCCTCTGAGTCGGCTCACACTTCAAACAAGATCTCCTAGCTATAGAAGTTATCGTTGATATTGTAGCAAGGTTGATGTGTCTCAGAGTCCTTCGGTCGTCGCACCCTTGGGAGGGCGACCTACCGCTTGAGAGATGGTGGGCGAGGTTGAGGGAGACCACCGATAAGAGAAAGACTATCAGAAGTGAACGCCACTAAATGACGTGGCTGTTTCTGATGGTGAGAAGGTGGTTGGGTGAGAGAGGGCGATCCCAGACGCAGCTCACGGATGCGCTCCAGAAGGATGCGAATCTCATCCTCATGTGTATCATCCTCTATCTCCTATTTTTCCCAAACTTCATCCTGTGATACGGGATACTAAGGCCGCTACACTGGACAGGGAATAGACTACTGTAAAGTTGATGTAGCTCTTGTGGCTCCTCCCAAAGTTTGTTTTGAGGCTCCTAGATGAACCCTCAACAAATCCACGATCTCCTGGAACGTGTTGATGTGATGCTGATACTGAAAGCGCATCTAATTTTCTGGCCCACAAAGCTTGTCAAACACAAGTGTCTGTGAACGTGGGCTCACGACATTCAAGGAGGAGGAAGAGAAGGGGTCTGCCAACCCCTTGCCTTTCTCACAGATAGGCGCCAGTAGGCGCTCAGGTTGGGTCCGAACATGGAAGTGGTTGAAACAAAGAACCAACTGTGTTTCTTGAGGAGTTGAGAAGTTAACAAAAAACAGTTTTTTGATCTAAAGAATACAAACGCAAACATTGTTGACAATGATGTCGGCACAAAATACATCGATATAGAAAACGTTGGCATAGAAAACACTACCGTACCTTACGGTAGGAGAGCTGACCTTTTTTAACTCATGCAGACTCCTCTTGACAAAGGAGGGGAGGTGGCCTTATCATCCCCACTCGTGGCTGAACAAGAGCTGTGTAGCTACTATGTAGATGCTGTACAACTTTGTAAGTGTGCTATTGCACTAAAGTGTTGGGTAGCGGTGCCGCATAGCATCTGCGCTACACTTGGCTGCAGTCGCAATTGCTGCTACCACAATATTGTAGCTGCTGCTACAACAATTGTTGTCCGCATCCACTCCTGTTGCAACTGCATTGCGGAAACCAATGCCACTATTGTGTGCTGCTATTGTTGTTCTTGTTGGCGGTGCATTTGTTGCCTGCTACCTTTCTTCTGCCGCATGTGGTATTGCCACTATGTTATGTTAATTCCCTCGAACATACTTTTCCTTGTGGTCGTGAGTGTCCAGGGCACGCTGGTCTAGGAAGTGGAGGCGACGTTTTGTGAGCGGGAGACAACCTGGCAAATCATCGTGCTGCGATGGGTTTCGTGCTCCCGTATGCTCATCTCTACCCTGGCAGCGTAGCCTATAGTCCTTTTCTCTTGGATATTCATATGTAGGGACTTTTCCTGGCGGCAACGAGTCCACATGCTCGAGAGACCTAGAATAGTCCATTCGCCTTGGACTGGTCAGGACAAGCGTAGGTGTGCTAGCAAATGTGCTTCTACATGTGTCCTTGGGTCATCCAAGTTCGGAAACCGAGGGTCGTGTGAGGGATTTGTCCTCGCACTTTGCAGTTTGCCGGCAAGCCTCGCTCACCAGGCATCGGGTGAGGATCGACTAGCGATCCTCACCTGTAAGAGGGAAGTCATCTCATTCTCAAGGACTTAGGCTCTAGGTTGATGCTGCCTGACGTTTTTGACCCTAACTTACACTCTCTTCAATCATTCTAGACGAAACGACTTACAAACTGCTCGTAGTGAAACTCCCATGTTATGAGAGCAGGCTCGCGGGCTTGAAACGGACGCAAGAGAGGAGTAGCAAGCTAAATGAAGGGCGGCCAGGTTAGTACACGTGGCCGTCCACGTGCGAAGGAGCTACAGGCAGCCCCGTAGCCAGTGAAGGGACGTTGAATACGCCCAGAGGGGGCCGCACAAGCCTTTCCATAGGAGCTAAGGGGTGGAGCCATCCACGGCTTGTGGGGTGGTCACAAGATGACGGCGCCGACCCGCTAGGCACCCCAAGGGTCTCCCAATAGTGGGGGACCGCTCAGGTGGGATGGGAACAGGCTGGGGAAGGGTCTATGGACTTACTGCAGGTACCTGAGCAGATCCTAAGGCGTTTTTCCAAAGCTTAGGGCTCTCATCCAAAAAATGGGCCTGACAACCACAAGGTGCGGGCAGTACCCGCGCTGTGGGCCGAAAGTGGGCCCGACCAATTTGTGCCAAAGTTTTCTTGATCGGCAAGGGAATTTTCTAGTTAAGTCCAGCCTCCCCAGCAGTGCGGATGTCAAACGCCGGGGCAGCATAGCCAGTAGGAGGGTCGATGGTTCTCAAGGAGGTGTCTGTGATGATCCATTGGCCGTGACCCTCACGGTCGCTGCTATAGCACAGCTAGGTTTGGGATCCAAGGGTTTTTCACTGCCATAGCTAGGGACCAGGGATTTCCTAGCTTGGAAGGACCCGTTCCTGGATTGGTGTGCTGAGCATGGCTTGGAGAGCTACTAACTCCAGCCTGCTCCAGACAATACCGACTCGCAAGTCCTCCTTCGTGCATTCAGCACAATGCATCATGCTCCCCCTGATTCGCTGTCATACGCCTTGCGCAAGTACCGTTTTGGAGGAAATGAAGCCAATCCGGCCGACTCCTGTATGGGAGACCCTCAGCCACATGAGGCGTGGATGCACTTCACGACTCGCCAAGAAGAACAGGGCATAACCCTTGTCGTGAATTTGTGAGACAAGCTATGTAACCTCTTCTTCAATCCTGGAGCACCGGTAGCTGAATACTTGGACGGGGTTATGGACATCCGGCAACGTCGACTTGGGCTCTACGTAACATGCTCTATCCTGGAGTGGCTGGATGTGGTGTTGCTGCACCTAGGCATTCCTTCATGGCGTTTTCCGCCGTCACCCAATGGCAGAGATCGAGGACTTTGACCTGTGCGTCATCTCCGCTCAATTCCACAACTACAAAGGTATTCTCTAAGGGGATGCCCATGATATCATTGGTGTCCCAGCTGCCTATGTGCATCAAGGCACCTCAGCTGGCCCAGGACCGTCCACCCATTGAACTCACTTGCAGGCTGGGTCCAACAGTACAGGAGGGAGGGGCACCTCAGGTAGTGGTGCTGGCAGCCAAGGGCGTGGATGCAGAGATCAAAGGTGCAACTTTTGCAGACAGGGCACAGGGCACTTTTTGTGTCGCTGTCCAGCACTACAGCGCTAGATGATGGAGAGGAAGCAACAATAGCGACTGTAGCAATACCAGTGGCCCCAGCAGCAGCAGCAAACGTAGTAGCGCCAATGACCCCAGCAGTAGCAGCCAATACATCATCCAGCTCCCAGTTGAAGTGGGCTGCAGAGTATGAGACCAGGTGTTTGAGCACCAACAGTGGTTCCATTTGGTGTGGCAACATGTGGACAGCCAATGCAGTAGCTGTTTTACTCGCCATGGACACCTGCACCACCGACCTACCACGGCCCCTACTACGTACCACCCTTCTCGAGCGCTCCCGTGCCCATACTAGAGTGGGCCCTACGTGTGTACATAGAGACGGCTCAGGCATAGCAGCCGGCTACTCCACCACCCGGACCCAGTTGGACAGCTCCATCGGGGGCTCAGCTTCCTTAGAAAACTGCCATGGCTTCCTCACACATCAAACCAGAGCACGGAGGTCAGCGGCTAGGTCATAGTCATGTCAGAACGGCCAATGCACTACTCATTCATGAGTGGTTGTTTGACACCGCTGCGTCACATCATATGTCTTTGCATCATTAGTTGTTCGTTGCACTGCATGCAACACATGATGTGGATGCTGTGAGAACTGGATCTAGGGAGATACTACATGTTGAGGGAGTAATCACAACTGCGCTACAGGCGTCGGGTGGTGTGTTGTGGTTGACTGGCGTGCTATATGTCCCGCAACTGAAATTCAATCTGTTGTCTAGGGGACAGCTGGAAAAGCAAGCCAACATGTCCACGGTGACACAGAAGCAGCGATACATGCTCTATGATGTTGTTGGTGAGTTGCTAGTTGATGGGTCCCTTCACATTGACATGCTGAATCTGCTCACCCTCTTTTCCCTCGTTCATACTGACCACAGGCTCACACTGTGACTGTCACTGACAGAAAGCACACTGAACTCATCCACCACAGACTGGTGCACATTCATATTGACGCTCTAACGGATATGTTCAAGCATGCATCTGCGCATGGCATCCGCCCAACTGACTTTGCCCATGGTCTCAAGGATGGTACATGTCTGGAGTGTCATGAAGGTAAGGCTCATAGACAAACATTCCCCAAGTCCTCCAGGGATAGTACATCATCCCTCGCCTTGGTTCATGCAAATCTCACGAAACCCATGCCTGACCCTGCTCTCCAATATGAGTCACAGATGATTACAGCCACTTTCGTTGGGCCTTTTGCTAAAAATTAAGGCAGATGCTCAAATGGTTGTTCACAGAGTGGATAGCTCTAACAAAGGTACTGAACATTAGACCACAGCACCATACACGGCACAACAAAACAGTGCTGTAGAACGGTGGCACATAACATTGGATGACGCACACCAGATGTTGCTGACTGAATCTGGTCTGCCATTTAGTTTTTGGGAGGAGGCAGTCAAGTGTGTCACTTGGGTTTGGAACCGTGTCCCACAAGGTCCACTATCCAAGGCGGTGACACCCTGGGAATGCTGGTTTAAGGAGAAGGCTGACCTTTGGCTGGCCTTGGTATGGGGAATGATGGTGTGTGTGTGGTTTCCTCAACCTCAGCTTGACAACAAACTGAGCCCTCGAAGGCATGGAATTTTTGTGACCCCACTAACCATGCTTTTGTCGAGAGTCGTGTCGCATCCTTTTTCGATCATATGCCGTACAAGGATTTCTGCACGTTGCGGCAAGCTCCATCCATGCCACGTTCCGAGCACTATCCGCAGCAAGTAAGTGTGCCCGCCTTTGTCCCTAGCCAAGGAAGACGGCCTATCTGAACAACGCCACAAGATCTTGGTGTAGGAATAGTCTCACCTGTACCGACGGATTTGCTCACACCCACCAATCTTGTGAGCACAAACTCAGGCAATCCATCCTTCCACCTGGTCTAGATCCAGTGGGTAAGCACACGGACACAGAGGAAACACCGCCTGCCGAGCCTGTACGTCGATCTCTATGCTCTGTGCCTCGGGGTGATCATAGACAATTTCATCACATAGTTGGGATGACCGATGGGGACTCCTCCTCACTGACCGCACCACTGACGTTATCATGGCAAGGGGGCGTGCTGATGCACCTGAGTTGGAGAAGGCTATGATAGCAGAGCTGAACACTCTCTTGGACCATGGTGTTAACAAACTAATACCCCTACCACAGGGAAGGAAAGCAATTGATGTCAAATGGGTGTTTAAACTCAAACATAACCTGGCCGGTCTGATTGGAAATGCAAGGCCAGACTAGTGTCCAAGGGGTTCCATCAAATGCCAGGAAAGGACTTCATTGACACCTATGCGCCTGTCGGGAAGTATGGGACATGCCGCACGTCATTGGGAGTTGTGGCACATGAGGACTGGGACATCCATCAAATGGATGTCAACAATGCTTTTTCAAACAGTCTTCTTGAAGAAGAACAGTACGTCAAACAAGTCTCAAGGTTTTGTAACAAGGAAACTTGGTGTACATTGGATCTTGGTGGATTTACAAAGAAACCTTTGTGATCCTTCCCTCTTTCTTCGATGGGAGGGTGGTGTACCAGTCGTCCTGCTTGTCTATGTGGATGACCTATTGATCTTGTCCCCTTCACCCTCACTCTCATATCACAGTCTAAAGCACCGCTCACAACGCACAACCACATGACATAATTGGGTGAAGCACAGAGCTTCATCGGCATGACCATTGTCACAGACAGATGAGCATGAAAACTTACTCTGCACCAGGGTCGATTCATCACGCATCTCACCACACGATTCCAAAATTTACCATACTGTCGCCTAAATTCAGATAGTCATTTGGGAAGGAATTTTTGGTTTATTTTAATGAACCGGGGCCGAATGTTTGCACATTGGTTACAAGGCCTCACGGAATTATGTGTCTCTTAAATTCAGAAATGTTCAGGAGTCTGAGTCAAACGTGCATGCTAACGACCCAAATCAAGCAATTAGGGAACGTTTTTCTGGCCTCTTCCTCTTTGAGAGCTAAGTGCGGGCATGAATTAAGCCCAATTCTTTTCACAAAACATTTTGGAAGGAATTTGTACACACTGGCTACAAGGGGAGAACCTACCTGTGCAACAAGGTGGAGCCCAAAGATGATTTATTTTTATCCGAATTTATCCGGTAGAAGGGTAGTGCATCATCTACCCCCACAGCAGTCATCCATCAGCCCAGATGCCTACGTACACTTGCCTCACGCACGGGCAATAGACTATGGAACGATCCCTGATCCCACTGTGTACCGATAGATCACGGGCACCCTATCATGCTTAGCCTCTACAACCCGACCAAATATCTCTTGCACAGTCAACATGCTTGCCTAGTTTAGTCAGCAACCATGCAGTACGCATCACAAGGCATTGCTTAAGCTGCTGCGTTATATGTTAGAAACGGCTGCGATTGGACTGGTGTTTTCCCCGACTCTAGATCCAATGCTTGATGGCGATTGTGACAGTGACTATGCTCACGAATGTGCAGGCTGCCAACGTGGTGGCTATGTGTTTTGGATGTGGGATACAGCCATGTCATGGTGCATTGCGAAGCAGTCATGTGGAGCACGGAGCATCACTGAAGCACAGTATATGGCACTGGGTGAAACAGCATGTGAAGGAAACTGGTTTGCATGCTTGTTGCAAGAATTGGGGCTGGATATGTCTACCGTACCACTGCATAGTGATAACTCTGTTGCACACCGCATTGCTGCAAACAATGAGGTGTTGCATCCACGCACAAAGCACATCAATGCCGAATATCACTTTGTACATGAAGCTGTTAACGCCGATGTCATCCAAGTCTGTGCCATTAGTGGTGAGGCACAGTTGGCCGAATTCCTCACCAAAGCTCTATCCTCTTCATCCCTTCTCTTCCAACTGCATCAAAGAGGTTGCAAGCCTGCCGCACTCACTTTCAAGGGAGCGTGTTAAATCCCTTGTACATGTTTTTCATTTTGGTTGTGAGTGTGGAGGACACTCTGGTCCAGAAAGTGGAGGCGACGCATCGTGAGCGGACGGCATCCTGGCGAATCATCTTGTCTCCCAGGATTCGTACTCCCGTGTGCTCGTCTCCACCCTGGCAGAGTAGCCTATAGTCCCTTTCTCTTGGATATTCACATGTACGGATTTTTCCTGGCAGCAGCGAGTCCATATGCTTGATGGACCTAGAATAGTCCATTATTTTGATACAGGTCAGGAACAATGTAGGTGTGCTATTAAGTGTGATTGTGCGTGTGACCTTGGGTTGTCCGAGTTCGGGAACCAAGGTTTGAGGGGTGTGCGAGGGCTTCGCACTCGCACTTCACAGTTCGCCGGCAAGCCTCACTCGCCGGCCGCCGGGTGAGGATCGACTAGCGATCCTCACCTGTAAGATGGAAGTCACCTCTTACTCAGGGACTTAGGCTCTAGGTTGATGCCGCCTGACGTTTTTTTACCCTAACTTACACTCTAGTCAACCATTTGAGACGAAACAACTTGCAAACTGCTCGTAGTGAAACTCTCATATTACTCTTGTTGCTCGCGGCTGCTGGTACAAATGCTGTTGCTTACTACTTCTACCGTTGTGTGCTGCCACTCTCAGTGGCAGTGGAAACATGCAATGGTGGTACCTGCAAGCAACAAGTGCCAATTGCACTCCCACCAAACTGGCAGCTGTTGTTACCTGCAGCTGTCGCCATAAGCTGCTGTTTGTAGCTGCTTCTCCCTTTTTGTTCTTGGGTTGTAGCCAGATAAGCTAATGCAGCGACCTGATACTACTATTGATGCTCGGTGTTGCTGCTATAGCTCGTCACTATCGTGGTTGCTGTTGCCACTGTGGTAGAAGTACCTCACACAGCTACTGCTACATTTTCCATCCACTCTAGTAGTCGTGTGGTCGCAGACGTTGCAGGAGGCGTCTGCGACGTCTCCTGTCGCAAACGTGCGACAGGAGACGTCTGCTACGATGGATCCTAGGATGCAGCTAATACAGTGACTGTCACTGCTGCTATCGATGCTACGTCTCTGTGGTGCAGCTATTAGGAAAGGTCTCGCTGCTCTAATAATACCTGAAAGTACAAGGAATCTTCCTAGCCTTTCTGCCACTGACGAGGCATTAGTGTCCAGTCAGTTGACACACTTGCAAGGATGCAAGTGCAAGAGAGAACACAGGTTAGGTTTCGCAGACGCTCAAAGTATCAAAATCTCTCATAGCCTCTTAAAATAGAGAGAATTGAAAACTGACATGCACAAAACATTCATACCTACAGTGGTGAATTGCAGGTGACGCACACGGCAGTGTCGGTTTGTCGTCAAACCAGTCCAAAGTCACTGTTTTGGTCGTAACTTTGAGAAAATAACACAACACAAACACAAACACCCTCTGAATCTAGAAAAGTGTAAAATTTCATGATGAATTCTACAACTGGTCACACACACACACACACACACACACACACACAGAGAGAGAGAGAGAGAGAGAGAGAGAGAGAGAGAGAGATTTCCGGTATTGATTGGTGGACACATCATGCCAAACATGCAAATCCGGCTCAAGAGCCAATACAGAAGAAAACTATAGAGACTGTACAAGAATTGTAGAGTCCCATAAAAAGCACGCGGGATGATGTGGCAGCCGCCTTGCAACTGATGGTGGATAGAGCCACCACCTTTCGGTGCTCTGGTGCCAGCTGGGTCCGCATTAGGAATCTGAAGGAGCATGGACTTGACTGAGTGGTTACAGTATGCTATGTAAAGAGACGGGGACAACGTACATCACTAGAGCCGGTGATGATCATTATGGTAGATGGCTATTTTTTAAATGTATGCTTAATTTGTAGAATTATTGGATTTTGATGAGCTTGGTGTGTGCATGGAAAATTGGATCCTTAGTGAGGGCGATTGTGCTAGCATTATTACACCACAAGTGGGGCTAAGGTTGAGGATGAGGAAGCTCACAGAGGAGAGTGTGTTGACACATGGTCTTTTGGATATCCATACTCTAATCCTAGTGTAGAGTTCCGTTGTGCAAGAATGAGAGATGGAAGAGGAGCAACTGGACTACTGCCGGATGAGGCTGGAGCCAGGACAAAAGCTATAGACTTAGGTAGAACGGCAATCAGATTGGTCATTTTTCCAAGAAGAGTCGGTACATCCCTTAAGGGAGAATTTGAGGCCATGATTTTGTGTGAAGTGGAGGTAGCACGGGATTCGGTTGGTTGAAGGAGAAGCGGCCGGCGCTGACAAAGCGGGAGAGGATGCTAAGATGGTAAGCTAGGTGGGGACGGGTGCAGAACATGGCATACATAATACAACTGAACAACTGTAGGAGATAATTAGAAGAGGGTTTTGTTGTGAGGATAGAGGGGTCGGTGAGGTCGTGATCAGTTGTGAGAGGGATTATGACGCCATTGAAATGAAATTGACCAAAATGAAAGACGACGGAATTGATGCATGCCTCCCAAGTAAGGGTAATTGTGCACTGAACTCTGTGTCCAAATAGTCGACAAGCTCGTTGAGATCATGTTAAACTGTTGCTTGAGATTTTCTTCAGGATATTGAGGTCTGTGAGATCAGTGGATGCAAGGGTCATGTTGTCGACTTAAGCAAGGAGGAAAAAACCAGAGGAGGAAGTAAAAATGTAGAGACTTGCATCGCACTTGGTAACGTGGAACTCGAGGGAGATGAAAGCAGACAAGAGCTTTGTGTGCCACTCTCAGGTAACTATTTGAGGCTGTAGATGATTTGATGGATTCACCAAATGGCATCTAAAAGGGTGGTGAGGTGGCCCTTAGCAGGTTCAAGGAGGATGGTCGCATGGAGATCACCTTGAAGAAAAGCGACGAAGACATCCATATAGTGGGTTTCTATTTTGCAAATGGTGACAATGTGGAATGGGGGAAGAAGCCGAAAGGGACGGGGAGGGAGAATTTGGGGAAGAGGGGAATTTAGAGGGGGAGAGGAATTTGGAGCGGGAGGAAGACGAGAGGAAATAAAAGGTGGCATAAGGAGAGGGACAGGGAAGGGGGTAGGGGAGGATGGGAGGTTGGGGGAAGTGGGAGGGAGAGAGAACAAAGTGGGAAAGCTTTTAGGAGAAGAGGAAGGAGGAGTGGCTTCAGGAGAGTAGGGGGAGGGGAGGACCAAGAGAGGTGACGTGGACAGAGGAGGGATTGAACCGTCAAAGGAGGAGGCAGAGGAAGGAATTGGAGGAGCCTTGGAGGATGGAGACAGGAGAGGAGAGGGGGAGGTGAGGAGCTCGAAGTGGGCCCACTCAAGGGTGGTGTGGGAGGTAGTGGAGAAGAATAGGAGGATTTTGCTGAAGAAAGCATTAATGCTGTGCATTCTTGGCCTGTGGGGGGGTTGAGGAACACATAGCGAGCTCAATATTGGACAAAGGTGACAAACATAAGGGGGGAGGCACGGGGACGGACCTTGGAAGTGTTTTGTTAAGAACTCAGGCATATTTTAATGAAAACATTCACTGTTGAGTCTCACATACAAAGAGTAGAGACATCCGATTCATCTTCAAAACACGCCTCTCGAGGCATAAGATTCACAAGGAGCGAATTAGGATAGAGGTTGTGGGTACAAGATTCGTAGCGGAGAGTATACACCCAAGGGCACTTGGGTGTGGAGGCATGATAAAGGAGTATATGAATGATGGCAAGGTGCTATGCTCGGTGACTTTGTCTTGTTTGGGGAATTCAGGAAGGGTGGTTTGGTGGACAATGTCGTAGAGGCAAGAATAGAGGAAGAGGAGGGTAGAAAGGAACTCGCCTCCATGGTCGGAGTGAAGATGAAGGTTGATACAGTTAAAGTGGGCACAAAAAATGTTTTCCCATGCAAGGTATGTACCCTTTGCATTGGATTTGGAGGTAAGTGAAAGATGGGTGCCAAAGCAGGTGGAGTTGTCAATTATAGTGAGGAAGTAGGAGTGACCTTGGATGAATATTAAGTGGATGGGAACGACAAGGTCAGGGTAGACCAAATCGAGAGGCTTCGGGATAGAATAGGAGTAAGGAGAATGGGAGGCCGCTTTGAGCTTGTCGAGAGTACATGAGGAGAAAAGTGGAGAAAAGAAGCGTGGAAATAGGAGGGATAGAGGGCATTACGATGATCATGTTTTTGGAGGAGAGGTACTCGAGGGCGGCAAATTTTGGATGGCAAAGAAGGTGATGATGGAAGATGAGAGGGTAAGAGATGTGGTGTCATGAGAAAGTTGGAGGGAGGGAGGTGGCAAGGGTGGGTTAGGAGTGAGGAGCAGAGAGAGGATAAGGTTGTTTGAGAGATGGAACGTGGCGAGATTCAAGCTGATAGATGAGGTTAGGTGAGTTTGGGTACCAAAGGCGAGGTGGTAAAGTTGATGCCTCTTGTTGAAGTTGTTGGGCTGAGAAGAATTCGGTGCAAAGACAGGGACATGGAGGCTACAGATGGAGCCACAAGGGGAAGTGGTTCAGGAAAGAGTGGCTTAGGAGTGACACGTGCTACTTATAGTGGTGGTGGCTCGGTTAAGAGAGAGGAGGGGGAAAATCATTTCGGCATCCCGAAGAGTGTTGGATGTCGCACCGGAGTCGGGCTTGTTGGATAAAAAAGAGGAGGACAGGGAGCATATAACAAAATTTCATTGATATCAAGAGTAGAAGGAGTTCTACTTACTTGTGCCACATAGCTAGAGATGGAATGGGGTTTCCACAAGGCTTGGCGATCACACCGGACCTTTGAGCTCTTGTCTATCCAATGGGAGTGGTTCTTATGCATCCTGTTTGGTGAGGTTGTAAGCCACTGGTCTGTTGGTGTACTATATTCTGTGAATTGAGGGTTATTGAAGCCACTAAACATGGTGTCCTTGAGTGGGCCATGGTGGGAGTTGTATTGAAACGCTGTAAACCTCTTAGGATGGACGGGTGCAATGTAAATGGTGGAGCTATTGGAAAATGGCCATGGGGTGTGGAGTTTCATAACTACAGTTTGGTACTGATGCTTGGTGTGATGATCTCGTTCCGCAACCATGAGCTTTAGGGTGATTGCTACCACCATCATATCATCGATGGAGTGTTGGATGATTCGGAGAATGATGTCAAAACAGGGATGCCAGCAATGATGCCGGAGTACACCATTGCTTCCGACATTGCCATATTAGGAGGGAATGGTGATGCACGTGGAGATGTATGTCCATGTTGGAGTGGCCAGAGTATGATACATTAACCAAGGGCATGATCTTGCTGCCAAAAGAGGTGGAGTTGGTGGCGTTGAAGAGAGATGCAAAAACAAACCACACAAACTTAGCGTAATTGCCAACCAGGCGGTTGTCTTCATGGAGCCGGAGACACACAGAAGAGGTAGGGAAAACCCATGCTGGCGGCTAGGTTTAGTCTTAGTGCAATAAAAAGACCGACTCCGTGTCCAACGTCTTGTCCTATGCCATGTCCTACGTCATAGGTCCTAGGTCTTGTCATAGTCCGTGTCCAATGCCTTGTTTTAGGCCTTGTCCTAGTGCTAGGTCGAGCCCTAGGCCTAGGCATTTGGCCAAGGCCGGGGCCTTGTCCCCGTCCAAAGGCACGACTGCGTGGCGAGGGCCAAGGATCACAGACTGACATCTGGTTCCAGGTCGCAAAGGCCTGGATAATGAACCTATGGTGGGAGATGGGCACACTGAGTGTCAGCTTGTGACAAAGTAGAAAGGACAAAAGAAGAAAAATGGAAGGGATGGGACGGCGGTGCCTACAGAGGGAGAGCAGGTGGACAAGGGACGGGGATAGGTCGAGGGTACGAGTGCGGGCAGGAGAAGGTGGTGGGGAGGGAAGGAGGGAACAACAGAGCCCTCAAAGGGATGTACCTAGAGGGGGAAGCAGGGAACTCCATGGATGGGGATGATGGCGACGATGACTATAGAGGCGACATCAGAGCCAATGACAAAAACAAAGACCACGGCGACGACCACGGCAGTTACGACTGGGGCTTCCGTGGAGAAGACAACATTTACCACAACAGTAGAGACAACGAAGGCGGGTGCAACAACGGCAAAAGTGATGATGGCATCCAGAGAAGCAACGGCGGTGTCCGTAGTAGCAATGACGGAAAAACCAGTGGCTTTTGTGGAAACGGTAACGATGTCAGGACGGTTAAAATGTTGACAACGGCAACCACAACGGTGGCATCCACAACAATGATGGCCACAGTAGCGACATCCACGTCAACGATGGCAGCATCAACCGTGGCAATGGCGGCGACCAAGGCGACAATGACGGTGTCCATGACGGAGGCGTCCACAATGATGGTGTCAGAGATGGTAGCGACCACGAAAAAGGTAAAGTCGAATGGAAGAAAAGATGGTGGGGTAAATGAGCGGAAATGATGGAAGTGGCAGGGGCGGAGGAGGCCCAGGTCAATGGCTTGATGCCATGTTAAGGTAGGAGAGGTGTAGCAAGCACATAAGCGGGATAGTTGCGGGTGGGAGGATGATTTGGCACGACTAAGTGTCTGGCCAACACTTAGTCGTATACTGAGATCAAGTGCTCTCAATTTAGTGAAGGACGTCATCAAGAGTTAGCCATGAGGCTGACCCCTGATTTTGGTCTTGTGAGTGGAAGAGCTCCTGAGAGCTGTGAGGGGGATTAAGGACGGGGGAGTAAGACTCGCGGGGGGGGGGGGGGGGGGGGGGTCGAGGAGAGAAGTTGTAATCTGTTTTTGGAAAAATGAGATGAAACATCAACTGGGACGGGCTCCTATCAAGTCGCTATTCAAAAACCTTAGCTATGAGTGCATTTTGAAATCATGGCATTGTCAAATGCGAGATGGTTTTTGAACAACATAAAATACACATACTCGTTCACTCCTAACAATGTAGGTGTTCTGCAATAATGAAACACTGCACAACTGTGGTGGTTCCTGGACACACACCCGTTGGCGCATGCATGGTGCATATGTTTGAATAGTCGTCCTCTGATCAACTTCTCGCATTGTGCTGTAGCACACATGTCGCTTGAGCAAACAACACGCACGATCCTAGGAAAAATCCATACTATGAGTAGAAAAGTGGCATAGTTTTGCGTGACTATTAAGGTGTGTGGCCCAATCAAGGAGAAATAATGAAAATTACCAATCCACGAGAATACTATTTTTGACTAGTTCAACACAAGATTTTTCATGTAAGAAAAAGAATCTCAAGGTTGCCTATGTTGTCTTCACTATCGTTAATTCAACCATGTGCACCAACCTATAAAAAGAAACTCAATGTGAACTTTTATACTGTCATTAAGTAGCTATGTTGTAACAAATTGGACAGGAAGCGAGGCTCATTGGGCAAAAACTGTGGTGATTGAGGGTCTCCGACCCTCTATCCATTCTGTCTAGTTTCCTACATGCTTGGGACCCGTTGAAGCCATGTGGAGAGGGTGGGTCGTGCTACATATGGATTGACTTGTGGATGAAAGGATTTCTCAAAATCTGATGCCTCCGTTTTCATCGTTCTTTAAGTACACTTGTCCACAGAGTTGTGAAACCAATGTGAAGATAGTAATATGTTGGTTTTTCTCTCGTGAAGATGCGACAAATTTAACAGGTGAAAGCAGAAGGAACATGAGCACTGTATTATGTAACTGCACAAAATCTGAATGACCGTGGATAATAATGGAGAAATACTGTTGGTTAACGAGTGAAAGCAGAAGGAACATGAGCACTGAATTTTTTTATACATATGTTATATCATGTTTACTATGTTGCCTTGAAAACAAGCTATTTGCTTTTCTGGTGATGAGTGGCGAGCTCATGACTTTTGTAAGTTGCATGATTGTAGCACCGGCCGGCCTCTCCACATGGCTCAAAGTGTTCTCTGACCTGTGGGCCGTTGGACGGGATGGATCATCGTGGTTTTGGCCTAGTGGGCCAAGCTTCCAGTCCAGTTGGTTACATTGATAAGATAGCGCTATTGTTCCAGTTCAACTGTAGATGTTGAGGCAGGTTGAGTATGAAGTGGGAGAATTGTAGCACCGACCAGCCTGTCCACATGGCTGAAACTGGTCCCTGAGCTGTAAGCGGTTGGAAGGGATGGATTGAGGGTCAAACACCTTAAGTTAGTGCCCTTTCGGCCTAGTGGGCCAAAGTTTCCCATCCAATTTGTTACATTAGTAGAAGAGTGCCAGGAATTGAGTTCCTTTGTGGAGGTTGAGGCTGGTCACTGGCTTGCTGGTGGTTTGATGGGATGGATTAAGGGTGGGAGGCCTAAATCACTCTAGTTTTAGCCCAGTAGGACAAGCTTTTTATCCATTTCATTAAAACGGGGGGTTGTTTAACATTGTTTTGAAAATTAGATATGGTTGTGTTCTAGCCTCAAATTAAGAAAAACAGACGATTTGGAGTCAACCCGAAATGATTTTGAATGCATACCATGTAGTCCCCTAAAAAAAGCTTCTTTTGAATCCAAGAACCGGTCGTGGAAAAAAATGTTGAAATCATAAAATCCCTAAAATTATGTCTTTCCCCTTTGTTCCATGAAAAAATGTAAAAGAGTTATTTTGCATCTTGAATGCATTACCTTACACTTTTTACTACGGAGATGTGCTGCGTGATAAGGCTGATGCGCAACCTGGATAGAGTGAAACTAAGCAACCGTTGTCCGAGTAGCAATTCTTGGAAGGGGGTAGATTGGGAGGCATTTGCAACCCTGACCATGTATAAAGGTAATATCTTGATTTCAATTAGCTGTGAACAAATGAGACACTGCGTCAATTTTCCTACATTTTGAGCATATAAACTACAAATTTATTCTTCATTTGCTTATGAAACTTGTTTTACTTCGACACCATGAAAATCACATGTGCTTGAAATTCTCTTATGGGACCTTCAACTACTGTATTGCTTGACGACTGTTCCTCTAGTCATGTTGATGCCCATATTGTAGAGAAGATTTCCCATTGGCCAACTTCTTCCTTGTGAACTGAATGAAAGAGGGTTGATTAGGAGTGACCATGTATCATTCGAATTCTTAATGGTTTAATTTAGGGTTGTATGTTTGCGGGGCGGAGCACACGCAAACATTGAAAAACCTTAATCCGTTTATTTTTTATTTAAAAATCAAGGCGAATCGCTAGATTTCAATTCACGCGACAGCGGGGGTGACACATCACCCCCCTTCCTTCCCTCGATCGCCGACTCATGACGCCAATGAGGCATGGCCATGGAATTTTAACGGTTTTAATTTTCTCTAGTATCTGAATATTGATTCTTCAATTTTTTACTTTTTTTATGTTGGATATACCCTAATGCTTTATGAATTCGTCATTTTAAATATGTTATGGCATGTAACTGAATTTGTTTTTCAAAATAATACGTATTTTGTTGTTACACTAAACGAATTATGTTGTGCTGTTATGTAAAATTAGTTTTTGGCTCAAAATGGCTCTTCATTCCTCTCAAAATGTGTAGAAATAGTAACCTTTGTACCTTTTACAACACCAGTTGTAGTCATTCCTCAGACTGATTACTAAAACGTATTCATTTGGATAAATAAAATATTTATCGTTACCTAAAAATGGATTTTTTATCCCAAAATAATCATTTAATAACGAATTCATAAAGCAGTTGGGTATGTTTACGGGTTGCACAGTGTTGCCCAAACAACTGGGTTGCCAGACGTGTTCAGCATCTGGGAATCTAATACCTGCCATGGAACTTTCGTCGGTAATCAAATGTTCGCCATATGTTCCTACGCGCAGACGAAACCACGTCTTCTGCTGCTTTTCAGATATCAAACGTTTGGTCAGAAGCATAAAACCATGCTGAATGTCTTTGACAAAAGCGCCGCAATGCGTTTTGGGCTCAACAAGCGCGGCTCGTATAATTGGCGCTCCATTGGGGGTGGACAGCTCGCGGTTCGGTTGCTATGTCGGCCGATTCGCGCTGAAGGTCGCTGGGTGGGGGCGTCTCGGGGGTTGTGGGTGCGTGGGGCCGCGGGGGGGGGAGGGGATTCGATTTCTGCCACCAATCCTGCGCTCTGTTGCGCTGTGCCGAAAGTGTCCGACTCTTGCATCCACCATTCCCTGTCNCCCCCCCCCCCCCCCCCACCCGAAACTGGTAGCATTGTCAACGTCCGCCGTACGGCGACGGACTACCGCACCTTCCCATAATCTCTCTCAGCCGCTTTCGCTCCGCGAGTCGGCGCAGCGAAGGCGGCACTGAGCCGAGCACAAGGCTTGGCCCACGGACGCGCGCGCGCGCGCGGCAGTGGTTGGCGATCCACTTCAGACCCTCTCGTCTCGGGACCAGGAGCCTTGCATGTTTCGAGTCGCAGTCGTAGAAGCACCCCCCTCGCTTGGGCCTTAGCGAGCGCGCGCCACACAGCTCCTGACCGCTGCTCCTTATCCCACATGCCGAGTGGTTTGATGTTTCTGAACGCGCGAGAGAAAGAGATAGAGAGACCAAGAGGCAGAACGTTCTGCCGCAGAAGCAATGGCGACAACTGCTGCTCCAAAGTCTGCGTCGGAGCTTTAGGACGTGAGCTGTCCGTGCCCAGAGAGGTGGTGTCGCTCTCGGTGCGACTCGCACGCACCATCGCATCCTTGAATCGCTCGCACGCACACAGGCAGAGCCATAGAGGCGGTGTCGCTCTAGGTGCGACTCGCACGCACACAGGCAGAGCATGAGGATTCCTGTGGAGCCATCAGACTTCCTTTCGATTTCCTATTCAAAGACGCGATGCGATAGAGGGCGAAGCGCTAGGGGCGGATGAAAGCTGCAGATTGACGTCCGGGTTTTCTGTGTAGAGAAATGGAGCAGGAAAGCTAGGAACGACGTTTCGGGCTCAGTAAGAAGTAGAGGAGAGCGCGAGAGGGGCGAAAGCAGAGGACGAGAGGGGAGGGAGAAGGGAGGAGGAGGAGGAGGAGGAGGAGGAGGAGGAGGACGA